>VXBP01001082.1:0-57700 GCA_013400115.1 Rhinopomastus cyanomelas | reverse complement strand
TCTTGCAAGGTTTAATTCCAAGGAGGCCTTGGCTTTTCTAGCTGCATCCCTACATTCCCTCACCAGAGCCTTATAATCACCCCAAGTGGCCATCCCCTCCTTCCATGACCTATAGGCTTGCTTCTTCAGTTTGCCTAGTAGTTCCCTGGTTAACCACGCAGGTCTTTTGGCCCCCTTCCTTGACTTATTCCTTGTTGGGATATTCATTTCTTGTGCTTCAAGAAAGCAGTCTTTGAATGTTAGCCAGCTGTCCCGAGCTCCCTTACCTGCCAGTACCCTGTCCCATGTTGGTTACAATTGTTCTTCATTTTAAATATTACATTATTTTTCCTGTTTTTGTGCACTACTACAAATAAAATATGTGCAGTGTGTGTAGGAATTTGTTCATTTTTTTCCAAACTATAGCCCAGCCCCTGACAGTGTCTGAGGGACAGTGAACCAGCTCCCTGTTTAAAAAGTTTGAGGACCCCTGCCTTAAGTCATCAGCCATATGGCTACCTTAGATGGACACTGTCCAATATTTTGAGTATACATGATCAGTGGGGCTAGCCAATGTCTCAAATGTTTGGATATATCAACCTGTAAAGCAGAAGTGTTACAAAAATGCTCAGTGTACTGCTTCTAAAGAAGTAAGTTTCTTGTGTCATCCTCTACAAAGATCGTCTTGAGTACATATTATCAGTTACCTGTGTGGGCATGTATATATGTAATTCATCAGCTTTACATGCACCAAATACAGTGCTAGTGCAGGGCAGTGAAAAAGATGAATGGCTGCCAAGCATGAGAGTGCAGCACTAGTGAGGTTTTCCAAAGGCAATGCAGACTCCATGATTCTTTTCTCTCTTAGCTGCGACCAGAACAAGGTAACATGCGCAACAGCAGTCACTGAGGAAGAAAAAACCTTGAGGAGTCACCTGCTGCCCTTCCACTCAACACATTGTTGAGCAGAGGAGATGAGTAGAGTCTCCTAAGCTGCATATAAAACAGGGGAAAGTGCCTTCTAAAGCTCATAAAATTATGTGGTTAGAAACAGTTGTTACCACTGTGATGAAGGGCAGGTGTTGGACAAGTCTGAACAAACTCTTACACCTTCATGGACAATCAAATATTAAGTCCATATCAGCTAACACTGCTTAACCAACACAAATTTCAAAATCAACCAATTGTGTCACCTAAACAAGGTCAAAATGATTGAGAACTGAGAAAGTAGGTAGTAAACCAGTCTGTCTTACAACTAATGGGGAAAAGCACATTTTAACTGTGCTACGTATTTGCTCACGTTTTTTCCAGACACATCCAAAGGCTAACGACAAGTCTAACAGCAAATAGTTTTCAAAATTAAAGCTTTCTAAGCTTGTTTCACTACACGTGCTCAGCTGGCTGCAAAGCTCCAAGTCTTGCAAGCAGGTATGTGAAATGTTTCGTTTTCTCTTTAGTCAGCACATGAGAGAGAGAGAGAATATTCCTGGTAACAAGTACGAAATACCAGCTCTGTGTCATGGTAAAGGCACTGATAATCCACTGTACAGTGCTTAAAAATTACTCTTTCAAGTAAAGAGCAAAGCAAAGGTTTGTTTGGAAGAGTATGAATCCATCAAATGCACTTGAAGTCAACACAGGCAGGTCACAAGGAAGAGGTCTTAATGAGAGGATGATCGGGGGTTGATACCATCTTGTTTCTTGGTTGAATGAAGAGTTGGTTTCTCATTACTCTCTGACAACTGGGCATTCTTCATGTTTTGTTGTATAAATTTGTGGTCCCCTTCCTATGATGCTACATACTCATAAGCAAATTCACTTCAGCTGCTGGTAGTGATATACTGGAAGGACATTTCAGTGTGCTGCTTCGTCACACTCCAGCGTTAGACATATCAGCTGGGTCAAGTTCCTTGACACCAGCATCTTTAACATATAAGACAACAGGTGAAGGGCCAGACACTAGTGCTAGCACCCCACCATAATGACACTTCTTTTCCCCTTGGTAAAACAAATTCTCACTTCTCATAGTGATAGACAGGCAGCTGTTGAAGGGCTTCACAGACGTCTCTAATCCTGCCTGCATTGCAAAGGACAGACAGCAGATTTGGACATTTATAACTGCCAGGCTTCCTTCCCAGCATCTTAGGTCCCCTACTTAGGCCAGTTCACCAAACTTTGTGCAGTCTCTGTCACTTGGCTGAAGAGGGTGAAGAGCAATCCCAAGGGAGCTGGCAACTGCTTGAAGGTTGCAAAAAAATGGAGCCAAACTCTCCTCAGAAGTCACAAAAGGGACGTGCAAGTCATCAGGTTGGGTTTTTGAAGATTCAGAGGAGCTTGAGAGTGTCCTCCAACTGACGTGTCTATGATTTTATGAGTTCAGACCAAAGTTAAAAACACGCATAGTTGCATGGTAGAGGTGACGTCTAATGGTTGACGCTTCTGGGGCTAGAAGAGTCAGTCAGTTCTGGTACTGTTACCCTAAGGACTTTTTATGGCACATTTTTGCTCTTGTATTTGCAGGTACTTTACGAAATCCCAGGGAGAAAACAAAAAACAAACCAAACAACCCAGAACCCAAGGAACACGATTAAGGACTACAGAAGAGTTTCAGCAGTATAGAGTACAATTGTCTGATGGGCCAAAGGAGTGTGTGAGGAGGTATCATTGCTGTCTACATCTACCTGAAAGGAGGATCTGGAGTGGTGGGTGATGGTCTCTTCTCCCAACTAACAAGCATAGGACAAAAGGAAATGGACTCCAGTTGCACTAAAGGAAGTTTAGGTCAGACATTAGGAAAAACTTCTGTATTGAAAGGGTCATCAGGCCTTGGAATAGGCTGCTCATGGAAGAGGTTGAATCACCATCCCCAGATGTATTTAAAAGTCATGGAGATCTGGAGCTTAGGGATATGGTTTAGTAGTGGGCTTGGTACAGTTAGGTTAACGGTTGGACGTGATGATCTTAAAGGTCTTTTCCAGCCTAAGCAATTCTACAGTTTTATGAACACCTCAATATATTTCTCATGAATGGCGAACTTTCTAATGCAAAAATCAGTTCATATTTCTTCAACGTCCAACTGCGTTTGCAATTGCCCGGCAAGCTTTGTCTTTAAGAACCTGTTTTAATCTGTGAAGACTCTCATTTTAATCTCAGACTTTGCTGACTACTTTGTTTTTCATAAGAACGTGGTCAGTATTAACACAGTGTGAAATTACAGTGCCCTGTTTTTCCTACGAGAGGCACCGCACCGCGGGCATGTACAAAATCAATCTCGCCGGACAAAAATTGTTCAGCTTTCCTGCTTTGATAGCTTTCTAGACTTCAGGGATAACCTGAAGCCCCCAACAAAAGTTAAGCTCCTCCTCCTCATAAATCCAGAACAGCACCGGTGGGTTTTGGCGGGTGTGTAAAGGAGCTGAAAATAGCACGTGCTTTAAAAGGCTTGCTTTGCCATTTAATCAATGGCGCCAGCTGCTTATTTGCTTATTGCATTGTCTACTACAGTGCCACAGAGACTACTGCCTAAATAATTGGTGAAGCTATGGTGGCATAGCACAGTGATACAGTGCATGTATATATAGTACAAACATGCGGGAGTTTTATAACCTGATATGTGTGCCTCTTGGCTCTACTCATCCTGCACGTGTGAGCTTGTGCATGTCACCTTGCAATGCTGGATCCACACAGTTGTGCCACAGTGTGGGAACCACAGGCATCTTCTGTGTATGAGCAGCCACGAGACAACTAGGTTTTCTTACTTAAGGTCATCATTGTCATAAGTATCTGGAAAGCTGTGAAAGGACGCAACCTGAATTAGGGCAATAGCTGACTCTGGTATTTTGAGATGTGTTCTGGAGATTCAGTCGTTGTGAACCGATTTGTTATTAACCATGTTTGTAGTCCTCTTTTCTGCACTTTCCATCAACAAGCCCGTAAGGGCTGGGATCACAGAATCACAGAATCAAAGAACATTAGGGATTGGAAGGGACCTCGAAAGATCATCTAGTCCAATCCCCCTGACACAGCAGGATCACCTAGATGAAGTCGCACAGGAATGTGTTCAGGCAGGTTTTAAATATCTCCAGAGAAGGAGACTCCACAGCCTCACTGGGCAGCCCATTCCAATGCTTCGTCACCCTCACTGGGAAGAAGTTCCTTCTCATATTGATGTGGAACCTCCTATGTTCCAGCTTACACCCACTGCCCCTTGTCCTATGACATTGAGAAGACACTGACTCCATCCTCCTGACACCCACCTTTCACATATTTACAGACATTAATGAGGTCAACCCTCAGTCTCCGTTTCTCCAAACTAACTAGACCCAGCTTTCTCAGCCTTTCCTCATAAGGAAGATGTTCCACTCCCTTTATCATCTTTGTGGCTCTCTGCTGGACCCTTTCCAGTAGTTCTGTGTCCTTGTTGAACTGAGGGCCCCAGAACTGGACACAATATTGCAGATGTGGTCTCACTAGGGCAGAGTAGAGCAGGAGAAGAACCTCTCTCCATCTCCTAACCACCCTGCTTCTGATCCACCCCAGGTTTCCATTGGCTCATGGCCATCCTGCTGTCCACAAGGACCACCAGGTCCCTTTCTCCTACACTACTCTCCAACAGGTCAGTCCCCTACCTATACTGGTACTTGGGGTTGTTCTTGCCCAGATGCAAGACTCTACACTGCCCTTGTTAGATTTCATTAAACTTCTCCCTGCCCAGCTCTCCAGCCTGTCCAGATCTCACTGAATGGTAGAACAGCCTAATAGGGTGTCGACCAGTCATCTCATTTTTGTGTCATCCTCACACATGCTGATGGTCCCTCATCCAATGCCTAAGAACAGATTTTTACACAGCATCTGTATCATGGCCACAAGCTCTTCTGAGCTATGTCATGAGGAAGTATCTTCAAACATTTGCTAAACCTTTCTTCATCTGGTTCATGTCTCTCTGGGTTGGAGTTCTTAGTGCGAGGCTGTCAGTGGTAGCACACCTCTGGCACATCTGGAGGAAGCACTGGTGACAGCCGATTCTGTAATTTAGGAGGCTCTGGTTGTAATGGCAAGACAATAAAACACACTGATGAAGATGAGTGGGTCTTTGTGACAGAGATCTGGGACAGTCCAGTATGGTCAGAAAAGCCATGAACTAATTTTCCTGAAGTCAAAGGAAAACACTGCTTTTTGGAAATCTTTTTCCAGTGCTCTTTTTTGTCTCTTCTGCTATAGTGGACTCTATTTCCGAAGGTTTTGGAATCCTGTTTTCAACATCTGCCTGAGGTCACAGGCAAGATGGATTTGATGATTAAATTACATCGAGGGGATGCTTCCAAATGTAACAAAGGTACTTCCCATGTGGGTGCACCTGCAGACTCCATGGAGCAGCATGGTGCACAGAACCTTTTTTAACCAAGAGGGATTGCAAACAGAATTTGTCTTGCAATTTCTGAAGCCTTTTCTAACTTCTGTAATTTTATGCTGCATTAAAAGGGAAACACAGAGCGAGAAAGGATGGCTCAGTGGAATCAATATGCCATGCCAAAAAAGGGCAAAATCTCTACTTAACACCACTGCAAACCCAAGCCTCACAATGGAAACTTGCTGGAAGCAAAAGGTACCACAATTCCCACAGCGACTTCCACAGAAACTTCCTTCTTTTGACTTGTTTACACTTTATCATGATATATATAGGAAAAGACATTGTGTCTAATTTTCATTAGCAAGTCTAATATTGGTCTTTGTTTATATGCTGGGTCCAGAACAGAAGCCATATGCCTACTAGGATGATCTGGATTCCAGAGACCTTAGAAAAAGAAGAGTTCTCTTTAGCAAACAGAGAGAAACTTTCTAAGAAATGTCAAGACAATTTTGT
This sequence comes from Rhinopomastus cyanomelas, assembly GCA_013400115.1. Classification (NCBI taxonomy): domain Eukaryota; kingdom Metazoa; phylum Chordata; class Aves; order Bucerotiformes; family Rhinopomastidae; genus Rhinopomastus; species Rhinopomastus cyanomelas. Next base: position 51,858 of record VXBP01001082.1, on the reverse strand, counting down.
TTGCATGGAGACATTTCCCAATTCACAAAAAGGCCATACGGCTTGAAGTGCTGTTCAAACCTGTCCTTGAAACCATTGTGGGATTTGGGAAGCCAAGAGATGAGATAATATTTGCAAACACTGTTTCCATTAAAGGCTTCATTTTAAAAAGTCACTAACATTTCTGCAGTCAGAGTTACAAACACTTCTGTCAACAGCTTTTTTCCCCCCAAAGCTCAGCTTTGAAGTAACACGGCTTTCATTGCAATGAATTCTGTGTGTTCTCACTTTCATCAGTCCCACTAGTAAAGACATGATTGCTTTACTCTTTCATTAGAAATGCTAAGAAAATTTTTGGGAGAATCTTCCTCCCTCCCTCCCTCTCTCTTGTTCTTTCCTCAGAAAAATATCCCTCTGTCCCAGAGCTTTAATAAAAGCACAGAGGCAGGTGATAGCAATGGTGGAACAAGGAAGGCAGCCACCCAGTGAATGGGCTTTGCTGAAGGGTGCAGGATGCTGCAAAATCCCATGTCACATCCCAGACACGGGGCAACAAACCAACAGTCCTGGACGGGCACAATCACAGCTCCTAGGCACATGGACGACAGACCAGCCCCTAGCAAAGTCATCACTTCTTATTTGTTTTCACTTCTGCCTGTAGAGGGGCTCAGGAGGATCCTACCCAAAGCTGGAAACCAAGGGGCTATCTACCATCTTGCCTGCATGACACAGCACATCTCCTACAGCTCTCTGACAGAGCAAGGAGCTGAGAGCTAGAGCCAGCTGATTGCAGCACCGCTCTGCTGGACCCTCACAGTAGCTGCGGCTTCTCAGGTCAGGTGATCTGAGGTGCCTTGAGGGGCACAACTACTAGTAGAGGACATGCCAGTAGACAACCCTCACTCACACCATCAGCATCCCTATGCGTTTCACCTTTGCCTTTCACTGAAACTGACCACAGTAAAAACAATATTGCACAGACAGAGGCATCTCTGCAGTGCTGTATGTTAAGGCTAGACATTTCCCAGAGGGTAAGAAGGTCTAATTTTGACTGAAAGCAAGCCAGAAGATTTCTCTTGAATCAGAAGTAATCTGTGACTCATGCATGCTTTTACTGTTTGAACTCAGAAACTGCAGGGCAAACATTTCTGATCTCCCACTGCTTTGGATCAGACATGGTTATGCAAAGCTGAGCAGACAGCAGGGCTGTGAGACTGGTTTAAGACACCCCAGAGCAGAGCTGTCCTCTGCACCCAATTTGGAGTCCATAAGCCCCTCTGTGGTGAGCAGGCACAGGGCAAGCCCCACTGAAGGTGCTCAGCCAGGGCAGTAGCTGCTCTCATGCGGAGGGGGAAGGCAGAGCACTGGGTGGGTCTTACTTTCTGTTGATGCTTCTCCCTGTGCTGTATTTTAAATGTTATGACCTGCTACTACCTGTGGTCTTACCTCACTCTTGCCCTGATCTTAGGAAGCAAGTAGCTCATTCTGCTCACAACGGCTTCTGGGGGTCTCTGCAGCCAGTGCTGCATCTGTCTGAACTACACGGATCCTCTCTTCCTGGAAACGCTCCCAGAATCCAACTGCTGGGGGTTGCCATCAGGCAACACCACAGGCAGCCCTCTTGTCCTGAATGCCATCGTATAAGTACCTTGCCCCATGCGAAGTGCTGGCTCTGGCAGCTGTTCCTTCTCATTAATCCAGGGATGCGGGTGCATAAGGCAAGGCCACTTTCCACAGGACATGGGACTGCACATCTGAATACACACTGCATTAACTCAAGCTGAACAAATCAGGACAAGATCCAAGGGGCCAGCAAGACGTTTCCTATTGTTTCTCCCCATTCTTAACTCAATGAAATAAATGACTGTAGGCTAAATGTGCACACTGACAAACCATTTTGACAGTCAATTTTTCAGTCATGACATCTTAAATGAAAGGCAATCTTTTAATTCCTTCAGCTCCTAAGCCCAAAAGTAAATATCCAATTATCATTCTGCAGGGGAAAAAAAGGCCTTGAAACTAAATGGGGGGAGGAAAATTAGCAATATTTTTCATATTCTGTTTTCATTAGCATTTTACAACATAATTGTTTATCTCAGTACTTAACCTCAAAAGTTTTGAATTTACATAGTCCAGATGAAAGTCCCATTTGATGGAGTTTTGCCGGGGCTGGTCTACGTTTCCAAACTAGCCCATCATCTTGGCCCTGGCAGCTAAGACCCAACATGCCCCTTTGAATCTTATCATTTACTGCCTGTTAGCTCTACCATCAGGGTGTGGAAAGGTGAAAAGAGTCAAGAGCATTTGTCTTCAGTCCCACTTCTGATACACACACTGTCTCTGTACAGGTATGTCTTTGCAGATAGATTTGGGTAGTGAGGGATGTGCAGGGCAAAATCACTCAAAATGGATCATTTTCACAGCTCTGCCAATGAAGCACCCTGCTGCTGCAAGGGAATGAGGGAAGTCCTTACCTTTGAGCTACACTTGTAGAGGGGGTGGCTGATGGAGTCAACATAGTGATGCCTCATACAGCGGTTGGGGTCGGAGTCGATCATGAAGGAACTGTCTGTTTTACTGTCCGCGTCTCCCATCATCGTGAGAAGCAAGAGCATGGAAATGGAAGCCGCAAGTACATGATTTCCCATTGTCGAGGAACTGCTCGACGGCAACAGCAGAGGGAGGTAGAGTATTAAAAAAACTCCAAATACTGACAGTCAGTTCCCTTCCAGCACGGGGGTAAGTCTGGTTTCGGTCTCTTCGTCGTCATTCTTCTTCTTGTGATAGAGTTTGCTGAGATGGCAGTCCGTCAGAGAATCTCCTGCGTAGCTGGAGTAACAACAACATAAATCACACACCTGGCCAAACAGACCTCAGCAGCAAAACAGTCATAAATAATATTAAGGCACACGGGTTTTTGCTAGCTAAAATGTGTGTTCTGAGTGAGCATCATTCCCACAGTAGGTACGACATAAGGCATTAGGAATGGGCTCGCAAGGCCTTCTTGTTCTAAGCATTGCTTTTGACTTTTTGACTTTTAACATCACAAGTGGTGCAATGCCAATCTTCTTCACTTGGTTACGTCTCTAGCGGGTTCCCCTCTATAATGGTGATCAGGAACACACCAGACATGTCCGCAGTTTGAAATGACTGCGTATCCACACCAAGCACCCAAAGAGAGCAAAGCTAAGCTGCCTCCTGCACTACAGGTGGAAAATTCTAGCAAGGCAGCACAGTGAAATGCTGAAGACAGGTTGACCCCCTAGCAATTCTGGGGGTCCCAGCCAAGGCAAACTGGTAGCCCAGGAAGCTCAGCAAGCTATGCAGGTCTCTGGCTGGCCTGCTGGCCTGTCTACCAAACACACACACACACACGGGTGGGCATGCCTTACCTGTCCAGTCATCAGGCTGTGCTCACTCTGTGCCAGTCTCTTCCTTGTAAACTACAAAGCAGCATCTGAAAAATACATCGTACTCCATAATATCCAAGCATGTCCCCAGCCATCAGTTGAGACAATAATAGGCAGGTGAAGTCATGTGCGTATCCACCCAGACACCTGGATTTCTGGCTCACATTGGGGATCAGGAGACCCCCAGAAAACAGGTGCAGGACCACTCCCAAAATGCTGCCTGGAGCTCAGTGCTGTCAGGATTCCTCTTAAACCCCGTGGTCTGAAATAGGCAATATAATTTTGCTTTTAATACAAACAGCTCTAGCTTGAAAGAGATACCCATCAAAACAGCACCTGATGAAGGAAAGGCTAGTAATAAGTGCTATAAAAGTACTTGTACTAAAAGCACAAGAAGGCTTGCTGAAGAAACCAGGAAGCTGGTGATAAAACGGTTCCCTGGCTACATAGAAATGCTCCCACAGAACCTCTTGCCTATTTAAAGAGCTGGTGTGTGCCTTGATTGCCTTACACAAGCCATTTCAGAACTGATTTCTAGCTTGCTGCCAATACTCCAAACCGACTCACACTAATCTCCCAGCCTGGAATTCTGAAGCCTCCCCCACCGCAGCGCTTGATGGTTTGCGTATTGTATTGTAGGTTGCTCAGACACTTTTTGTGAGAGGAGTGCCCAGCAGTGAGAAAGACTTCCAGAGCTCATCCAAGTGGGGAGCTGCGATTTGCTGGGCTGTAGTGACACAGCAAGTCTCATGCTGAGATGAGCTGTAAAGAGGGATGCCCTGGGTATTAGATATACTTTTTTTAACACCTCATTTGGGTTTCAAAGCATTGTTCATTTGCCTAAGTAGGAAAGGAAAAATTATGTGACTGTGCATTTAAGAAAATATCTTTTATTTCCTGGAGTCAGACCTATGAGCTGGTATCTTTTCACTGGATACAGCATTAAAAAAACACTATATCTTTGCAGTAAAAGGAGCTTAAAGAACACTATGCACTTAGGGTATTGCATACATTTATGTGTAGTGTCATTCATGTCAATAAATATCTCTATAAACCCCTTAGCAGGGTAAGAGCAATCTCACAGTCATGGGAGCTGGAACAGGCTCCTTCCCAGAACTGAACTGCACTCCTCTGCTCACGCAGACGATGACCAAGGGTTAGCTAACAGGAGCAGTGGTGTTGGGTTTTCTATTTTTTTAATATATTTCACCTTTTACCTACTTTCCCATTCGTCTCTATAAAGAGGCTGAGCAAAACATGCTGCTTGGCAAAGTCTCTTTCCAACATAGTTAATCAGTGTTACACACCCAGTAATTCACTCTCTGTCCAAATAAATTTACTTGACATTGGATGGTCTCATCTCATGCAGACTACATCCAGGGATCCCCGTTTACCGCTGTCTTTGTCCCATTGTTAATTTTGTGCTTCTTTCTGTGGTTTTGATCAGTATGATTTAATGCAGCAAGAGAAATTTAGAGTCCTGACTCAGTTTTCTAGTGTTTATCTCTCTAGCTTTCTTCAGGAAATAATTGGATGACATAGAGTCCGCCTCGTGAAAGCACGCTGAGAAAGCTGGCAAGAAGCATGTGGGAGAGGGAAGATGGCTGCACCTTCCTCAGGAGAAGCACTGCACAGTACAAGTGTTATTAACACTTCCACAGTCCTTTTAAATTGCCCTGGTACTTCCCTGGCAAAGAAATGCAGTGAGCTTGGCTGGCAAAACTTTGAAGGAAGAAAAATACCCTGTTATCACACATATATGGGTAAAAAGAGAGGCTTTGGATCTAAATGCGACCCATCCTTCATGAAGAAAACTGTGTACAGTCCTTGAAAAGTACACAGGCAAAATGAGAGTGTAGGTATTAGAAGCAGGGCAACGCTGGTCTCTTGGCACATGGCACCGTGTCCTGACCCACCTGTGTGAAGCACACGCTTTTCAAACACATCTGCTATAAATAATTAAGAAGCATGGAAAAAAGTTTCACGGGGGTGTTTAAACACATGAAAGATAGTGTATAGGTTCTTGAATGTGTTAAAAAGGTGTGCATTTCTTCACTCGAGTAAATCACCATGATTAAGGGTGTCCCCACTACGTGACGTTTTCCACTTCCAGCTGATATCGAGCAATGGCATTTATTGTCAAATCAGCACTTTTACTTGTCTTAATTTTTTTAATGTTGCAGGTTTTTTTAAATGCAATCTGAAATTATGAAATTCTAGTGAGTACATGGTATCAAGGGAGACCTGTGTAGCTTCCAGTCTGTCCTTCTGTCCAAAACCAGAAGCAAGCATGTCTGTAGCCATTAATCATTACACCTGTACTTACGACGGTGTCTCCTCTATTTTGAAAAAGCACTTTTTAATCAAAATCAACAATCCTACATAGGGTTTGTCCCCTTGTATTTAAGCTGGGTTTTCATCAGTTTTAAATTTAAAAAAATCAGTTTTCATCACATTTTAAAATGTGAAAAACTGTAATAAACAGCTAATCTGCCAAACTAATGTAAAGAAAGCCAAAAGGTTTTCCCCTTATATTATCCTGCAAAGAAAAAGATGCAGAGGTGACACCGTACTCTTGGCTGGAAATTTGCTGCAAGAGTATTTGGCTCAAGAGTGGCCGAACATCACTCTTTCCCATTTGTTTCAGAATTCACTAACATGGGCATTACATGTTGTTACTAATAAGCCTCTAGCACCCTTTTCAAATAGTTAGATTTCAGGAACCCATAACATGCTAAAAGCTGTTACTGCTGTTACCTAAGACCTGCAGGGAAACACAGAAGACGTCCCCGGGAAAGCCCACAGAAACGTAGAAGAGAAGACTGTGGTGCACATGGACGCAGCAGCAGAGTTAGGGTTGTTTTCTGTCTTCATGTTGCTATTAACTGCTTTTTGAGTGCTGAAATAAAGATTTGTTATGCTAGTCATTACGTTAATGTCATTTAGAGGGTGGGGAAAGTTACGATTTGAATTTGCTTTAAGGACAGAAGAAAACTCCATCATCTGGAATTATTTAGCCAGACTCTGTGAGAACGTTCATAGAAATTGCCGTTTAGCTGTGTGTTTTGGAAAAAATAAAGAGCTGAGCAATTCTCCAAAGGTCTGTTGGATCAGCACTGCTTTTACCCTGGAAGGTAGGCAGGAGGCAATGGAAAAGCTCATTCACAGTGTGCTTCCCACTCCTGAATTAGGCACACACGTACGTTCAGCTTGGCCTTCACTTGCGGCACATTTTCCGTGTTTGAGACGCCCGCTCGACGGTGAGGGAACATTTCAAGTCACTCACTTCCTCGTGCGTTTTGTGGGCTGCCAAGATCCCTCTGGAGCAGCAGTGTGTACACACAACTAAGCCTGGCCTTGCATGCAGTGCATATTTAGTAAACACGATTACTTGGATCTTTCCATGTGGTTCCCTCATTCTGAATTTCCTGGGTAAACAGAAGAGTTCTAAAACCACTCTGTTTCTTCAAACTTCATCCTTGAAGAAGTATCACAACCACATAAATACATGGGGCAGCGGGGCAGTGTATGTGTGTGTGTGCAGCTCGCCCCTGCTGTGCTGACAAAGAAGACGTCTTTATGAGACCAAAATGGATTTCTCAAGATCTTTCACAGAATCATAGAACCATTCAGGTTGGAAAAGACCCTTGGGATCATTGAGTCCAACCATCAACCCTACTCTACAAGTTCACCCCTAAGCCAGATCCCCCAACACTACATCTAAGCAACTTTTAAACACATCTAGGGGTGGGGACTCAACAATCACCCTGGGCAGCCCAGTCCAGTGCCTGGCCACTCTCTCCATGAAGAGATTTTCCTGTTGTCTAACCTAAACCCACCCTGTTGGAGCTTGAAGCCCTTCCCTCTGGTTCTGTTACTAATTACCTGTGATAAGAGACCAGCACCAACATCTGTACAGTGTCCTTTCAGATAGTTGTAGTGAGCGATGAGGTCTCCTCTTAGCATCCTCTCCCTCGAAAGAAACAGCCCCAACTCTCTTAATCTCTCCTCATAAGATTTATTCTCCAAGCCCCTCACCAGCTTTGTTACTCTGCTCTGCACTCGCTCCAGCCCCTCACTGTCTCCCTTGTACTGAGGTGCCCAAAACTGGACCCAGTACTCAAGGTGGGGCCTCACCAGTGCTGAGTACAGAGAGACCTACTCCAGCTGGACACACAGTTTCTAATACAGACCAGGATGCCATTGGCCTTCTTGGCCACCTGGGCACAGTGCTGGCTCATGCTCAGCCGCCTGTCACTTAGAACCCCTGGGTCCTTTTCTGCCAGACTGTTTTCCAGCCACACTTCCCCAAGCCTGTAGCACTGCACGGGATTGTTGTGACCAAAATACAGGACCCGACACTTGGGACTATTGAAACACATACAAAACTTCCTCTGACCTAGAAAAGTTTAGGACAGAAAGACAAGGACTTGGGGGTTTTGTGCTCCCAGATCTGGACTGAAGTGGAATGACTGTGTTGGACACACTGCACCATTAAGTTGCACCAAGGTTTCTTCTGCAGAGTTAAATACCCCACTGCCATGAGAAGGGCCATGAAAGGGAAGGCAAGGAGAAGCAATCTGTTCTGGAGATGATCTCCAGTCCCCCAGGTCCCATCATGAGGTAGCACTGTGATGATCCTATTGCTGCTGCCTAGCCTGCTGCTGCTGACATGATCTGAGATGCTATGCCTGGCCCTCTGTTGGATCAGCTCAGAGGCTCTGTCAGTTCCAGTGTATGTTTGAGCTCTGTCAATAAGTGTAGTCATCTTCTCTTCTAGTTATTTTACTGCGGACATTTCTGTGCCAGCAGTGAAGTAGCTCTGGCCTCTTACAGATGCTATCAAAATCTTCAGTCTACTCTGCAGCCTTTCAAAACACCTGACAAGGTCACCACTGATAGTCCATGTAGTAGCCAGGAAGCATCAGGTGAACACAGAGAACTCCAATTGCTCGTGAAATGCCTTCATATAGCACGTGAACAGGTTTCTTCCCCTCCCAAGACAGAGCAAATACCAAACTGAGTATTTCGAGTGAGATCCACGCAGGGCTAAATAATTGAAATGCTTTCCCAAGGCATCATTGTGCCAAAGGAGCATTTGCCCCGCTGACATGCAACTGTGCTGAAGCTTGTCCCCTTTGACACCAAGGGGAATGCTCTCACCCACCACACAGGAGCTCCATCCACCCATTACACATCAAGTTGCAGGACAGCATGATACTGCAAGGAGGTACATGAATGACACATACTCCTGGCCAGAGTAGTGGCAACAGCTGGGCAAGTGGATAAGGCAAGTTAAAAGGCAGTAGAAAGAAAAACAGGTTCAAAAGAAGAGCCTTAAACCCCTGGGTGTCCACAGGAGGGAAGCACGTATTCTGGTCCTACTAAGGCTGTGCTGTCCTACCACCTGCCAGCCAGCAACCTGAGAGCACTGACCCATAAAAACCAAGAAGATAAAACAGACATTACCTCTGAGCTGTCAGAAATGTCCAACATACTGATGGGGAGTCGAAACTGCTGCACATCATTTTCTCCTGTGAAGCTTCACTAAGTCTTTTAATATTTCAGGAGATGAATACAAGTGACTGTAAGAAGACCGTGGTGTTTGAACCATAAACCCCAGAAAATATAATGGAAGTGCACACTGCTGCAAACACCCCTGGGAGCTCAGCATGCACGAGGTGAGCATGCATGGGACTGGTTCCCTGAGCTTCAATGGGGGGGTTTGTGTGAGGCCCCCATAAGAGTTCACACAGTGGGGACCTAGTGCATTAGGTGGAACCAATCAAGCTGAACAGCACTTGAGCTGGCTGAGCTTCCCTCTCCTTTTGAAGTTCCCAAGAATATTTCCAGTTCTTCAGGTAGCTAGGAGAGGGGGAGCTGCCAGCACCTTCCTGCTAGGCAGTTGAAATAAACTCTGGAGGGTACTGGAGGCTGGCACCCTGCCAGCAGACAGGCCAACAGAGAAAAGGGCTTTAGTCCACTTGCAAAGAAGAACTACTGGTGGGCAAAAAAGCACTTTTGTTTGTATTCTTTTCTTTTCCTGCTTCCAGGAAACTTTAAATAGATTGATGAGGGGCATGTATGTGATGTCTCTCTAACGAGCTAGAAGAGCCGTTTAATGGTGAGATGGTGGCAGCCTACAATTCTTTCCTTATTATCATAGTAGTCACGGTCTGGAGCCTAGGACAGGAACTGAGAGGAACGCAGTTTTCCACCCACTCACCCAGAGGGTACCGGATGGGTTCACTCCTCTGTGAAGTACCAGGCACAGAGCCGAGCTGCCTGAGTAAGGCTGCCCATCCCTCTCAGCAGGCAAACCAGCCAGGGTGACTGCTGGCTAAAGTGCAAATGTTCCCAGCCAAGCATTAGCTATAGGATTTGCTTCAGTAATTACCTCCACTTCAGTCTTATGACCCAACAGGAGGCAAAAAGGCTGTTGGCCAAATTACAAGTTGTTGAGAGGTCTAGGGCATTCAGTCATGTGTCCTCTACCTGTGGGAATGTGTTACAAGCAGGTGAACAGCTTCTGGTCTGTCTTTTACATCTTTTCTAGATAACTCAAAGGATGGTAGTTACCAATAGACACAGTAGAAGAAATGGTTTTCTTATTGTTTAATACTAAACAAAGGCATCCCTACCATTTGGACCAGAACAGAGCTATTCATGCTGGAGGCAGCACACTGTTGAAGGGGATGTTCCTTCTTTTTGAACCCTGGGGGCAAAAGTCAGACCACTATCTGCACACCTCAGCCTTTGCTAATTAGGGAGCCTCAGTATTTGGTTCATGGTAACAAGTTTATAACTTCTAACAAGGGGAACAGTGTTCCTCTAGGTCCCATTCTCTTTGAGCCATGCTGCTATGACAGTAATGTGATTGTCACTGCCATGGTATGCTTAACCTTTGCCAAACCAGAGCTGAGGCATTAAGTTAGATCCTCCACTCACATGTCTTAAAGGGCAACATAACCTGTGTTGCCGCTGCACCGCTAGACCCGCATGGCTTGCAGCTCGCTAACAACAAGCACATAAATGTGACAAGCATATGCTGTAACAATGATTGATGCAGACAGGAAAATAACAAAGAGAAGCTGAAAAACTTCAGTGCAGTGGAATTCCTAGGGCCAGTGTCTCCATGGCACCAGCAGTCCACTACCCTGACACCAGCAGAAAGGCTACACTTGTCTGCGGTAGAAAGGATCCCTGTGCCATGCAATGAAATTCCTGCAAACTGAAGAAGGACTGATAGTGTCTGGAACTGGTAGAGCCATTGCCACCCAGATAATAGTCTGAATTAGATTATGTGAAAAAAGAAGGAATATATAGACAGCCAGCTGCTCCAAGGCTTACTACAACCTTGCTTTTATTGTTCTGCTAAGTTAGAGGTGGGGCATCAGAGGGATTCCTGACATGCCACTACTGAGAAATTTTAATATGTTCCACCCTGACACATATAAAAAGGAAATAACAGCTGATCATAGCCAGTGGAGGCTGCAGCATCTTTTCATATTCAGGCACAGAAGCACGGGTGAAGTGCGGGACTCTTGGCCGGGGAGTCTTGGGTGCCCAATCAAACCTTTCTCCTGCCAATGAGCTGACTTTCATGGAATGGGCTGTCTAGTGGGAAGCAAGGCAACAGAAGAGAAAAAAAAGTTATCTCAGCATGGCTACTCACCCCATCCTGAGAGAGCAGGACATGAAGAAGGGCAGGGGAGCTGAGAGGCTGCACATTTAACTGATGAAAAGAAACACGTGTTTACACAACCGACAATGATCCAGTGGAACAAGATATCACAGAGGGCAAAAGTTTAGCTGGGCTCAGCAAAAGGACCTGTTATGTATGGGAGGGTTACAGTTGCAAGGGTTTTATTTTTGAAGTGGTTTTGGAAGGGTTATAAACTCTTAGGACTCTGAGAGTTCAGTTCATGGGGTTAGGGAAAAACCCTTCTCCACAGCAAGTGATCCTGTAGCTGCCTACCACAGGGTCTTTAAATCTTTGGTATGGCCACTTCCAGCCATACTCAAGAGGCTCAAATGTTGCTCAAATAATGTGGGATTGTGCCACTGTTTCACACAGCAAAACTTCTCCAAACGTCGTGGAGACAAGTCTGCCACACTCAGCAGAGCATCGGAGGCAGAAGTATTTGTAACAGAAATATCTAATTTTTATAATTGCAATTGCAATGCATTGGAAAAGAAAAAAAAAGAGGGTTTTTGTTTTATTTTTTTGTTCTTCTTTCAGTTAAACAAATAATCTGCCAGATTTATTACAAAAAACAAATGTCTCAGTGCCTTCATGCAAGCTGTGCACCATATATAGCCAACTGCCTTCAAGGTCCAACCTTGCACACTTCCTAGCACATCTGAGAGTAGACAAGCCAGGAAGAGCAGCCCCCAGGGAAAGTGGGGGGTGAAGACAAATCCAGAACTCTCAGTTGAATGAGTCACCACAGGCATCAGTTGTGAGTGCCCAGGGAGGTCTTCCCTCCCTCCTGGGTGAAAGAGATTGCAATGCTGGCAACTCAACCAAGAACATAGAGATGCTATCACAACCCTTGATGGCATGTGAGGGATGGTTCTGGTGGGGAAAATCACTTTTGCAGAGATCAGCCATGTGTGCGTAGCTACTGGGGACATTTCTAGTGCAAACTGTACTCAAGACTATTCTTAACACATATCCTACTCTGCAAGGGGGAGTCATACATCTGATCAGACCTAGGAAGTCTACACAGGGCACATCCAGGTAGAGATCTAAGCTTGTAACTAGGGTAATCAGCCCATGAAGACACCCCTTCACTATATCAAACTTTATTTTGAAGGCTTGAAACATCTGCTCCTTCCCCATTCACTTTTAACTGGAAAACCTTAAAGCATCTTCTTATAATATTTCAAGTAAGATTTCATTAATTCAGCATGAGCAAGCCAGTATCTACACAAGTTACACCAGGAATCCCTGACTCAAGCTGATAATTAATTACTCATCAAATAGTTCTGTTTAGGTCAAGGGAATTACTCATGTGTATAGCTGCTCAGAGATATGAATAAGATCTCACAGCCCAAACAAAAGTGAGCATTATTAGTAACTCGGGGAGGGGGGGGGAAGGTCTTTACATGTAGATATTCTTTTAAGGAGGTACAAATAACAGCAGTGTGGTTATCACATCTGTTTCCATGGACCCCAGCTGGGCTGCTTCTCTTAGACAATAGCTTTGCAATCAGGAACTGATCTGAAGTGAATTTATACCCACCGCTGTTTTAAAGTAATCATGTCCCTGTCCTTGTCAGACTTCTCACCTCCCAGACACCGGGATAGTCACAAAGCTTTAGGAACTGTCATTAACATTTAGCACGTATGAATTAATCTTTAAAGAGCTGCAGAAACCTTAAAAAGTTATCAAGTCATTTGTTCCAGACAGAAGTAAATAAGATGGGTTATGGGGAGTTGTGGAAGAAATTTAAAGGAGCTGGAGTAGCAGAGTCAGAAAGGTGCCTGACAGCCCGGCAAGAGTCAATCCACACACACCATCTTGCAATTCAGATGTGCCACAAGATACATCACCCACCCAACACATGCTCTGTGTGAACCTGCTTTGCTGACACTACAGCAGCTCACTAAGGTAGAACTGACATTTCACTTCACATGGTTCATCCTTCTTTTGCTATTGGACCCATTCATTTGAACTTTGGTAGGAAGAATTCACTCACCTGAATCCTAGCAGAGAGATGGGGCTTTCTTCCTCCCCCCGGCTGGGCTTTCCCGAGGCAGTGTCTGCTCCTGCGACTCACAGTTGCGCTACGCTGACACTTTATCACTGGGCTTATAACAGTGAAACTCTGCTTTTGTCTCACAGACACAGAGAACAGTTGTGCTTGTACCTCTGACGCTGCTACCCAGTGAAATGGTTTGCCAGCAAATGAGCTCTTGCCTCTCTCCTTCAGCCGGCGATCTGGGGTCCTGCAGCATCCTCCTGTGTCAGCTACTGACCGCACAGCCACGCTGTGTTACGTGTCACGCTGACGGGGTTGCACTACCTACTAAATATACCCCTTAGTGTAGGAGGACAGGCAAAAACCGTGGCTTTCCTCGCAGGTTTCAGCCAATCCAGAGTGCGTATTAAATCTGAGTTCTAATCCACCACTAGTGCTGTCCAGTCCGTAGTAAATCTTCCCAGAAGTTTGGGTAAATAGTAACGTGCAAATTAAGAGTTCTCTTGCAAAGCATGACACACAAAGCTAGAAATAAATACGTCTGTTGTTTCAGATTATTTTAAGCACTTTGACAGATGACTGGCAAGAGAACAGCACGCACAACAGCAGTGGTAGAAGTAAACAGTCCAGCTTTAAACTAGCAGGCTTGCCTGTGTTCATAGAGTCCTATTGTAGTTGGAACAAAGAGGGTGCTGGCAATACCCGTGCTCTCTCAATGAATTCAGGGCACGGTCCGGCACGTCTGTTTGCTCCAGAGTCATACAGCTAGGACCGGTGCAGAGCTACAGACATGATCCTGGCATGCATACAAGAACAGATGTTTAACCCAAGTTGCTCAGCAGCACACTGGGCTACCTATTTGCTTGTGTACAGGCATTGTTCAGCCAGGACCTATCGCTAAAGATACAAAGATAAGAAGGAGATCAGAGCTGTGTCTGTTCCACATTGACACAGTTTAATTAAAAACATGGTACAAGGCAAGGATGTGTTTTTCAGATAAAGAGATTAAGCGCTCAGTTTCAGCCTCCGCAATACTAGAAATGTGGAAGAGTCTCTGATTTGCGTGCTTACCTTTGGAACATGCGCTGCGCCTTCCTCCCCTCAAACTCTTCAGAGAGCTAAAAAGAGGTCCTGTTGCTTCCAAATGCTTTTGTTCTTCTGTCCCTCTGTCACATGGCTTGCCTTTTATATTTGCAACACACAAAAGTTAGGGCTGCTGTTTAAGAGCGAGAGGGAGAGAGAGAGAGAGAGAGAGAGAGAGGGAATGTCAAATGGAAAAGTGCCATTGCAGTCATATATCAATCAGGGCAGCGGCAGCTCACTGGCAAATGGGAATTCCACAGAAATGCGAAGCTCTTGTTATCTGAGAAATCACAAAACACCACCAGCCAGGCTCCCCTCTGCTGGGACTTCTTGTTATTGGCAAGCCAGGAAATAGAAGGAAACGCAGGCGCTTTTTTGTGTTGTTGTTATTGGTTCAGATCTGAGGATACACACGGTGTGGCATGTGTAAGCCAGCCGAATACAATTCCTGAATCAAATTCCTTCCTAAACAAATGCGCTGTGTGCAGGATAAAGCACACTACTGAGAACCAAGGTTACAGAGCTAAATGAAGGATCTGAAAGTCACTAATTAAAAAGTTTGCTATTTGTTTGTACTTGGAAAATACCCACAGAAAAACTTTTCCCTGGATTACTCATAAACTCCTTTTTTTCTTGACAGGTTTTCCCTAGATTGTTTGTAACTGTGATTATTTCAGATACCCTTAACTCAAGCTGTGCTGCTCCACTATAGCTGGTCACCTAAATCATCTGACGTTCCCTGGCTCTCCACTTGGGTAAGCAAACATTTTCTGTATAAATACTCGTCTGCAAATCTGCAGTTCCAATGTTTCAGAGCTTGCTGTGAAATTCTGAAGCATCTCTCAAATAAACCCAGAAGTTTGCTTACAGAGCAAACATTGGCTTTCTGCTTCAGCCACCTTCCTCTGAAGAATGCCAGGTTTGAAAACCATCATCTTGCAATGACTTTACATAAATGTTGTGTTTTTATACAAAAAAGAAAACAAACCCTGAGAGACTGAACACTGGAAAACCCCCACTTACAAGAGGTACATCAGAGCTCTGGATTCACCACATCCTCGTCTCAGCTTGCTTAGGGGAGCGTTTCCCTCCCCTCAGAGTGTGCCCTAGTCATACTGCAGCAATGTGGGAAGCACAGACCTTATCTGGTTAATTAAAAACTAGGCGACATAGCTGGCCATTCACAAGCTGGATCTGTTCAGAGGCACTGGCCAGCAGATGGATGGAATCCTGTGTCAATTGTGTTTGAACTCTAAGGGAAAGTTGGTATTTGATGGATGGTGTTATTAGCTAAATGTCTTATGTGGTATAAGATCAAAGAACAGATGGAAATTATGCCTTAAAAATAGAATAATCTAAATGGGGAATGGCTTGTAGATGATCAAGCATCATGGAAACAATAAAAGAGATATTCTTTGGCTTGCTTTGCTGTAGAGCCAGGTTTGGCTGGTGGCACAGGCAAGTGTTCTGCTTAGGACAGAGATTCTCAGGATGCGAGTTTTGCTGCGCATCTTTCCCCTCATACTTAGTGTTTACACTGTTTTGCCTCTTCAGTGAAGCCTGAGTTTCTGTCACTGACCACATGTGTATCAGCTTGCACAAATGTCACCATGAT
Organism: Rhinopomastus cyanomelas; assembly: GCA_013400115.1. Lineage (NCBI taxonomy): Eukaryota > Metazoa > Chordata > Aves > Bucerotiformes > Rhinopomastidae > Rhinopomastus > Rhinopomastus cyanomelas. Next base: position 36,063 of record VXBP01001082.1, on the reverse strand, counting down.
CTCCCAGAGCAGATCATGACAGATCTTACCAGCACCTTTACCTCACTGTATCAGTAGACTGAAATGTCACTAATGCTCTGGCACTACACTTACTTAGATAGATACTTACCTACTTAGACAGACTACACATTCCAATCTTTTTTAAATTTGGCTAACACCCTATGATAAAAAGTAGTCTATTAGCCCTTTGGTCATGCTGATGGGTCATGTCTCTTTTTCCATGGGCAAGAAAGTGTCCCACACACTTCAGTTCCTTGCACTAAGGAGCTGACACGGACAAGACAAAAGCCTGGCTATGCAGCTTCTGGATTAAATCCTCCAGGAGACAGTGGATATCCTGGTTGTGGTCCTTACTGAGAACAACGCATGGATACTTCACTGGTGCAGCTTAGGTTTCTTATCTGTGCATCATCTACAGGTGACAGAATCTTTATTGTTTGTGGGGTGATAGATGTATTTTAAATACTCAACAATCACCTATTAATAGTAGCACAGTGGTCTTTGTGAGAAGTAGGGTCGCTACCACAACTGTAGGGAAATCTTCAGATACTGGATGGAAACTTTTTAAAAAATTAAAAGTGGATCTAAATTTTTTATCTTCAGCTTCAAGACCATGTTTGGCAGTAACTGGATGTTAATCAGCAGGTAATTGGCCTCACAGGCTGGTGACTTACGAAGTGATGCTCTCATTTGTGACCTGAGTGACCTCACACATGAACACAAACACAAAAGTAGAAGCATCAGTTTCAGCCTCCCCCCACTTCAAGAACACTATGGCCTTTAACTTTTTCATAGCTGTTCATAAATCTTCATCCTCTTTCAGTCCCTGTGACTTCATGCCCCCCAGAAAAAAAATAATCCCAAAGAAAAAAATGTGAGAAGCACAAGCACTTGTATTTCAGTTTTCAAAGGCGATTAGACATCCGATATTAGATAAGATTCTCTGAATATCTAGGGTATCCTGCTCCCCTCAACTCTGGTCTGAGTTCTCTTCAGAAGGAGTTTAGCTCACTTAGTAGTTGCCTGAAAACCAAGTTTAAGTTCTCCCAGCTGCAAATTGAGAGTTTGTATCCCAAATTGCTTTCAGTTTTGGCTAGTTCCAAGTCAGCATCAGTAAAATCAATCCTGCTGTGAACAACTAAAGATGTGTTCTGACTTAGTTGGACTAAGTAGATGAATAATATAATAGATAAATAATATAATAGATACAACTAGGTGAGAGAAATCCTTCCCTTTATGACTCAAGCTGTAATTTTGAAGAGATAGAGATCCACCTCCACACAGAGTTCTACCAACCTCTCTGGCTCCATCCCATGAAATATATTGCAGACCTGCAGCCCATATTTGCAGGTTTCCTTATTTCACCACGGTAAGACCTACGAGGCTCATGTTTCTTCTTGGGAAAGTATTGTACTACCGTTACCAACAATCCAGTGGGACCAACCTGTTTGCCCCATTGTGGTCAGCAAGCAGCCTTTGGCTTCCTCAGAGGAGCAGGATTTCACCCCTCCATTGTGCACATGTTGTGAAATGCATTCAGACTTCTGCAGCAAAATCAATCTTCTGTTGTCATCTGGAGAAAGTTTTTAAAGCTGCCATTTTGTAGTGTTTCCTGGGCAAGTTTCACATGGTGACAGATCTCCATATCGTTACGTGTGCTACCAGAACAGACGCTACTCGGTAACCATGTCTGCAAAGAAAGGAGTACACGTGCAAGGACAGTTTTTAGGTGGATGTGTATCCTCACACACAGACATAAACACACACACACCACCGCTTTAAGCAGCTAGAGGGAGTAGGATGTATTGAGATGCAGCTCAGAAAAGGATGCTGCCTTGGAATGCATCCACTGATGATCCATACCAAAGGAACACAATAATTCTACTATGGCATTCATAGAGGGTGGTTTATATTTGGGACTTGGCTATTGCTATATTTTGTGTAGTTGGGAATGTAGGAAGAACAGGATGGGTGTCAGGAGGATGGAGCCAGGCTCTTCTCAATGTAAACCAGTGATAGGACAAGGGGCAATGGTTGTAATTGGAACAGAGGAGATTCCACATCAACCTGAAAAGGAACTTCTTCACAGTGAGGGTGACAGAGCACTGGAACAGGCTGCCCAGGGAGGTTGTGGAGTCTCCTTCACTGGAGACGTTTAAAACCCACCTGGATGTGTTCCTGTGTGACTTAGTGTAGGTGATCCTGCTGTGTCAGGGGGATTGGACTAGATGATCTTTTGAGGGCTCTTCCAGTCCCTAATGACTCTCTGATTCTGTGATTCCGTATCAGGTAGCAACGTAATGATATAATCTGCCATAGCAAGGAAATGAGTACAGTACTTACAGAATGGATGTATATATATCATGCAAGCAAGAGGTACTCAGAATTCTTAAAGGATGTATTTTCATTTTAGTAGTCAAAATAAATATAAGGTAAGTATTTTTTCAAATACATAAAATCACACATTGATCAATACAGGAGCAGGTGGCACAATAACTATTTAGGTTTTCATTGTTTTTCATCTCCTCTGTGTCTCCACTGTGCATCCATCTGGGAAGGATATTTAAGAGGCTAAACATACATTCTTCTGTAACCTAAATGGGCCTCTTCTTCCAGTGTTTATACATATTCATGGATGCTTGCTGTTAAGCCTTCGTACATGGAAATATTTATTCAGTGCCTTACGTATACACATTTTTACAGGAAAGCTTCCCTCAACTAGGGAATAAGGCTGTTATGGAGAAAACTGTGAAAATTTGGACTGAACTATCTGCTTTTTCATCTTATGACAGAAGTATAACAAGGGTAAGTGTAGAGTTTTGCATCTGGGCAAGAACAACTCCAGGTACCAGTATAGGCTGGGGACTGATCTGTTGGAGAGTAGTGAAGGAGAGAGGGATCTGGGGGTCCTGGTGGACAGCAGAATGACCATGAGCCAGCAATGTGCTCTTGTGGCCAAGAGGGCCAACAGCATCCTGGGGTGGATCAGAACTAGGGTGGTTAGCAGATGGAGAGAGGTTCTCCTCCCTCTCTACTCTGCACCAGTGAGACCACATCTGGAGTATTGTGTCCAGTTCTGGACCCCTCAGTTCAAGAGGGACACAGAGCTTCTGGAGGGAGTCCAGCTCTACGAGGCTACAGGAACTGGGTCTCTTTAGCTTGGAGAAGAGGAAACTGAGGGGTGACCTCATTAATGTCTATAAATATGTGAAGGGTGAGCGTTAGGAGGATGGAGTCGGGCTCTTCTCAGTGTCATCTAGTGATAGGACAAGGGGCAATGAGAAGGAACTTCTTCACGGTGAGGGTGACAGAGCACTGGAACAGGCTGCCCAGGGGGGTTGTGGAGTCTCCCTCACTGGAGATATTCAAGACCCAACTGGATGGGTTCCTGTGTGACTTGGTTTAGGTGATCCTGCTGTTGCAGGCGGATTGGACTAGATGATCTTTCGAGGTCTCTTCTAATCCTTAAAGATTCTATGATTCTATGATTCTGTGATTCTGTGTTAGAAAGACATATTGTCTGTGGACTATACTCAGACTTGAGAATGAATTGAAAATGTGGTGGCAGCAGGACCAGAAGGTGGTGTCCCCCTGGCTCATTCAGGAAGAAGTAGCCAGTCAGCTAGAAAAGCCAGAGGTCTTTTCCAGCCTCAGTAATTCAGTGATTCAGTCAGGCTGCCCACAGGGTACAAATGACATTGGAGTGTTGGTGCTTAAAAAAGGACAAAGTGAAGAGCGTGACAAGGGAAGCAATATATCAATGAAAGATCTTGAATGAAGGGTGGCTTGAACCACCTCTATCAGTGGGAGATAGGCAGGCAGCAGTCTACCTGCCATTAGTCGCACTCAAGTTCCCTTGCACTCAGCATAGGGCTGGGACAAACAGTTTGCATAGGACAAGTGAAGAAGCCCAGATTCCTACACGTATTAAAGTCTATGTCCCTCATGGTTACACATGCAGGTTTTACCTCTGTTACCTTCAGCTCCCTGACCAGCACATCTCTAGGTCATGTGTAATGCCACTCCTTTGCCTTTGCTCCCTCCTACAAAATTTTTAGATGCTTTTGAAGCCCATGCAGGGACAGTGCACTGGCACGGGCTAGCAAGCATGTGCCCATCACCCAGCAGCATGCTGTGGCTCTTTGCCTCCTCAGACCGTCAAACTGTAGGTTTCCTTCTACAGAACAGCAAAAGGATGCGACACTCCTACATAAGCACCACAGCTCCTTACAGGTCCAAGAAATTATCTAGAAGTGTAGTTTTTTTCTGAGACCACTATCTTGCTGTTAAAATTGGTTCAAATTGGGCAGCTGATTAAAGAGGCAATGGGAGATTCTACCGTCAGGGCAGTCAGACAAAAGCACAACTCAATCCAATGAGAAATTCATAAGTAGGAGAGTAAAGATGTCTTTCTACCTTCAGCCTGCTGGAAGGTAGAGTCATTTGATCCTAGTAGAGAATATGTTCAACCTAATCTCCCTCTCTGATACCTTTAGAGTGACTGTGTGCACATCCCTTGTGTCCTTTGCCCCTACTTTATACCTGTTGGAGAAAGAGGAATGCTACCGTGTTTCTCTGAATCTCAGCAATAGGGATCAACAGTTCCACAGACATTTGTGGGAATTTTTTTCTCTTCCTCAAGTCAGATATCTCAGTCCCAGCTAGGCTACACTTATTGTCAGTGAAAACACCATTAGATACTGCCTGAAGGGCTGTGCACTTGCTGATGAAAGGATGAGTTTGAATGGCCTTTTGACAGTATCTATTTATCTCGACTAATAACAGAGGGAGACAAGAGTGACTGGTTCAGCTTTAGTCATCCAGCTGTTGGATGCCTTGGATAGGGCAGATGAATTCCTCCTTTAAGGTTGTTTCAGATTACCTTATAAGCACACAAAGTAGAGATATAACATACCAGATATCTGTAGCTGAACATAGACCAATGCCAAATACCTTCTTTTTTGGCCAAGGCTGCAAGGAAAGTTGTGGGTTAACACCACGATGTGCAGCGTGCAATTGGCAGCATATTTCTTCCATCCAGTAAAGGCAGAAATAGTGTCTCCGTGAACACTTGTAGTCTGTGAAATGCTTATCCAAGGATCAAAAACCAGCGTGATGTGTCCTACAGGGTCTCCAAACCACATCTAAAAGCAAGCTGTCCCTCACAGAAAGGGGTTACAACCATGCCTCCAGTGTGGGGTCTGGTATGCTGGCACACATGTTACATGGGATTTCTCTGGCCATTCCTCCCAGCATTTGCATCTCCACCTACCCATCTGCAAGATACGTGTTTGTGCCTTGGGCATCAAAGCTGATGTCTAGCCCAACATTCCAAACCGCAAACAAGCATTTCTGCCATATTCTATCCCTCATATTTCTCAAGACACCAGAGTTTGTCAGAAATTCATTAACAATGCCCAGTGGGAAACCTGACAGCTTTGCCTGAACACAAACTGGTGGTTAACAGTTCTAAATGTGGTTTAAAGTAGCTTGCCTCATCAGTGGTCTGATCCTGAGGGCTTTCTTGTAGCTTGTGCATTGCTGAAGGTCAACGCGTGAGAGAGAGAAGACACTAAGACGTCAGGAGCATCTCTCCGTAATTGAAAACAGCATTGCTGTCTTCCTCAGTATATCAGATTAGGACTGTGAGTCGGAAAAACACTTCCATAATTGAAAAAAACCTTCCCAAGCATTCACTTAGAGCAGCAAAAATTACCTGTCATGATACAGACAAACATCAACAATGGCAGCCTTACTCTCTTGTAGTCTCCTGCCACTTCCCACACGCTGAGAGTCTCTTGCAGTAAAAATGCAGTAAGCAAAGTGGATGTTATTTACTATGAAAAATGAAAGCAAATTGTTTTGTCTACCAGCCAGGTTTGTGTGGCCACTCCCTGTGCTAGACCTCGTGCTTCAAAAGGAAACATTTCAGCAAAACAACTTGGGTTAACACCGCAGGATCACTTGCTGCCTGTGAAAAAATGCTGTTTGGAGCAGGACATTGTTGATGCCCAGTGGACATCAGCTCCAGCTACCCTCCAGTGTGCTGCTGCCCTTCGTGTGAAATCGTCATGATCAAGGAAGGGCCGTTCCCCTGAGCAAGTTCAGGTTAATGTTTAGGAAACCATTGAAGGTTTTATTAGGACAAAAGTCATTACAGTGGGATGGCTGGATCCTCAGACTGCGCCCGCAGCTGCAAAACCTGTGCATTTTAAAAGCTCTTTGCAGGCAGCTCTTCAGAACTGTGGTCATCTTGTCCAGTTCCCTGAAATCCCGTCCTCACAAAGTCCTGCCAAAGCTCTCACCTACCGAACGCACTCAGGAACGAGCCTTTGTTGGGCACTCCCTGCAGGCAGGTTTCCAACTGCGCCACAATTTGGGCTCATCTCTAGAGTTTTCCCACACACACAGGGGCCTTTAAACTCAGATGAGCTCTTGGAGCCCTGGCGGGTGGCAGGAGCAGAGCTGCAATGGGGTGTCCGTACGCAGCCACACGAGGACCCCAGCTTCAGTGCAAGACAATTCAGTGCCGGTGCCAGAAGCGCAGAAGGCAGCGTGCTGCCACTCACACTGTAGAAAGGGACATCCCAGGGGCCGCATTCTTACCCAACTGGGGATGGCAACGCTCTGTGGCTTTTGGTGCGACCTGGGAGCTTGCTCGAGGTGTAAATCTGGTGCCACCAGTGCCTGGGCCTTGACAACTGGGTGCTTTGCCTTCTGGTCTCCACAGCAGAAGTAAAGCTGGCTTAAAGGGCTGCGGTTTCTTCAGCCCAAACGCACATAAGAACTTCATTATTCCATCGTACTAGGAGGCTAGATTAAGGAACCAAAAATGTGCTGTTACAGATTTTGGTGTGAGTGAAGCTTTTATGATTTCTTTCTCCGATACAGAATATTTGCTAAATGCCAAGTGTAAATCAGAGACAGACTACCAGGTACTGAGAGCGAGCAAGAGTAAGAGAGGTTCCAGAAAAAGGCAGAAGAGGCCGTATGAAGAGGAGCTCCTTGATGTTTCTAAATCTTCCTCAGTCCCTTTGGGCAAAGTAACTTTAAAAACTAAATAGAGAAATGTTTCCCAATAAAAAGTATGAAAAGGAAAGTTTGCCTTCATGTGGTTGAGTAAAAGCTACAGCTTCAGGAGTGGATCCTTGCAAGAGCCGCCCCTGTAATTGCTACCTGGGCTAGAGCCTGGAGACTACTGCAGGAAGCAGAATTCAGCTGGAGAAAGGCATTAGGATTTGTCATGCGAAGAAAGTCAACCAGAATGGACTGATACTGGTGTAAAGACAGGCAGAGACTCTGAAAAGAGCCCTGAAAGGGAAAAGCGAGTCCAGTCTTCTGCTTTGGGAGACGCTGAAAGACCGCATGTGACACACATGCCTTGGCAAACACTAGTTTGGGAAAAGATGGAAGAGTCACAACAGACAACGTATTGATAAGAACCTATGGTGTACAGTGTGAGAGAGGAGGATGGTGACAGCACCATTAGCAGAAAACGGCTTGTTCACAGGAGCCATTACAGCTTCTGCGGCAGAACGTAAAGGGACAACCGGTGTGTAGGCAAATGAACGTAACCAATTTGTGGCTGGACAGAGGTGCACAAGCTGGTAAGGTGGCTAATAGGGTTGTGAGCACTGAAAGAAAAGCTGAAGGCAGCACAAGGTAAGAAAAGAAACGGCTCAGAAGAGCTACTCCCCACTGAAGAAGATAATGTGCAAATGAAAGAGAGGATTCATGATAATGTCAGGGATTTTTAAAATGTCACCTCCTTGATCTCACCCCCAGGGTGAATCCTTTGGAGTCAAAACAGCTGAGGGAGCTGAGGGACTCCAGGGAGCAGAGAGAGCCTTTGCAAACTGCAGAACAGGGAGCAAAAACATCTCATCCTCTCCCTTCCCACTCCAGGGGGCTGGCTGGATCATTTCACCCCCAGCTCAGGGTAAAGGAATCAGCAATCCCAGGAGAAATTCATCCCTGGAAAGACTTCACATCCTTCCATAGAAGGAAACGTCACTTCCTTTACAAACCTGGAGAATGAAATCAGGATGTGAACAAAAGACATTTTCCTGTCATCCCAGAGAGGAACCGGTTTTAGGAGATTGTTAATACCTCAGGCTTCACCTGCCACACCAGGTAGTAGTGGTATTGAAACAAGGTAGGGCTGGCATTGGAACAGCAAGCATTTAGCATCCTCGCTGCAGAGATGTCCTTGCCTCACTGCCTGGTGAAGTAACTAGAAGCGCTTACCAAGAAAAGAAATCTTAAAGAAAAGACACATTTTAACTGCCTAAGTCTTCCTGGTCTCTACACACAATCTTACTGTCTAAATGGAGGAAAACATAGAGCCCAAGCTCGGGAAATGGCTCTGCCTCCTGGGGCTGCAGCAACGCTGGGAACGACTGCCCACTCCACACAGCAAAAGTTGCTGCCAGGCAGGGGAATAACACCATGAGGATGGAGGCAGACCCCAGTCGAGCTGACATCACTGCTGATACGCCCATCCCAACAGCCAAGGAAAGAATGCAAAGTACCTTAGGGTGGTGACCCGTGTGGGGAACCTCCCCACTGCACCAGCCAGCTAAGGCTCATGTGCAGCTCTAGCCAGCGCTCAGGGTGCCTGTGTCTTAGCGAAGACCTTGTTAATGAGTCCTCGATCCTGCACTGCTGTGAGAGTGAGCTTAAACCTAAATTTCTTACAGACTCCTCCAAGCACAGGGTGAGTGAGTGCTCCGCACGGAGATCAGCATCTGTGCATCATGCCTAAGGTGCCTGCCCACAGCTTTGAGAGCAGACCTACCTAGGTGACGTATACATGACTGTTAAGCATGGGAAGGGAACATTTTCAGTCCCCAAAGGAGCCTTTGAAGGTTGAAGGACACGTCAAAAGCAGTAAGGATTTGGGCACGTTGCTAACTAGAAGAGGCAAGTTCAGATGTGTTTTCCTTCTGATTCACACTGTGAATTAGCCCACTCTTTAGCTCTCTTTGGGCCACCCTAGCTGGCTTCCTCCAAGACAAACCTGACAGAGAAGAAATAGGACTTAACAGTGTTGCTGTGACTCCACGCCACTGAGCCTGAGTCTTAGATATAGTAATTGAAACCCCTTGGAAAAGGGGAATTTGCCACAGACATTCTGCCTGATATAAGAGCATCTGGCCAGGGCACAGCCTCGTAAGAACAGGTCAGACCCTGAGGCAATACGCTCAGTAGCACCAAACAACCTCATCCTTGTGTGCTGCTACCCAGTTTGTCCTGCTGCAGCAGGCTGGTACTGAGCTCAGGACAACCAGTGGGTTTGCTGCTTCCTAACAGTACTGGTGCAGACATCTCAAGGGAAGCCAGCATCTTCACTTGGCAGTGAAAGGCTCTCTAGAAGCTGAGCAAGCACCAGGGATTAGTGCATTGCCTCTATGGCATCAATTCCTGTGCTGGTGATTCTTCCTTGTTATGTTTATTGTATAACCTTGTAGGAAAGAAACAGAAAACCTGCTTCTGATGCTCCTGTAAGAGCTGGATGGGATTTATGGTTGTGAGTTCTGGCTTCTCCAGTTCAAGAGAGACAAAGAACAACTGGACAGAGACCAGTGGAGGACCACAATGATTAGGGGACTGGGGCAACTCCCTTATGAGAAAAGAAACCTGAGACTCTTTAGCTTGATTAAGGGAAGACTGAGAGGGGGTCTCATCAATAGTTTTACATATCTAAAGGTTGAGTGTGTGGAGTACAGGACCAGACTCTTCACAGTGGCATCCACTGACAGGACAAGGGGCAACAGACAAAAACTGGAGTATATGAGGTTCCACCTAAATATAAGAAGAAAGTTTCTTACCTTGAGAGTGACAGAGCAATGGCACAATCTTTCCAGAGAGGATGTGGTGTCTCCATCTTGGAGACATTCAAAGCCCACCTGGATGTGTTCCTGCGTGATCAGCTCTAGGAGAACTTACTCTGGTAGGATGGTTGTTCTAGATGTTCTGCATAGGACCCTTTCAATCCATGCCATTCTCTGATACTGTGACACTGTGATACTTCCTTGCTGGGCTATGCCAGCCACTTACAATTCACCCACTGCGTGAATGAGTAAATGAGCGGATGAATAAATTACTTTCACCTATCTTGGTCAGATTCCCTGGTTTCTGAGCTGCACAAACTTGTCCGAGATTGTAAACAGCTCTGCACAGTGAGCTGGCACAAAGCTCATAAAATCTCTCCAGTTACTCACTCCCTTGACTGCCTCCACAGTTACCTTGGCTCCACTGAGACACTGGGGAGCATCCTCTGCTGGCAAGTGTTGGGGATGGGGCGCTAGCTGGCTGGACTTCTGCCTCAGTGTTCTGTGGTTGATGCAGGAAGGTAAGTTGTAGCCTGACACAGCATGGCACCTCAGTTTACTGAGTTAAGTGAATCAAATTATGAAAGCCAAATGAAAAGGTTTTGCTTCTTTCAAACTAAACTTCTCAAAGTTATTAAAATCAACCCTTTAGTAAAGAAAAGCAATATCATGGTTTGCCAGTTCTGTTTGACTGGGGATTTGGTTTGTGGTTTTTCTCTGACATTGTGACATTTTTCACAGAACATTTCATTTGCATTTCTGCTGCACTTTCCTGGAGAAAATGGTGCTGTTAGAGAAGAGAAATTATTTCATCTGGAGTTCTATAATAACAAAATTACAATTCAAATTCTCTGTAGCTGTAAATCAAATCCATTTATTTAAATGGCTTAGTCTACAGACCTCAAGAGGCCAGCTTTATCTACTCAGTGTGTAATGACTTGCAGAATGTCTTTGTTCAGCACATCAGTCTCAGACTGCTCATAATGCTCAAGCACTGATGTCTCTATATAAGCATTTTCTTTAATTACCATTGCCAGTTTTGGTTTTCCAGGTGAAGGCAACCACCTTGCATAAATGCTGAAATCATTTATCACTTGGCAGGAAGGGAAGAGTTTGTTGGCATCCTCCTGTGCAAAGAGACATCTTTGATCTGCAAGTATTCCATCTATGATATACTAAGACAAAGCACCAAGTGCTACGACGCTTGGAAGACTATCTAACATTTAGTTTATCTACATAACCATCTCGTCTGACATAGGAGCATCACAGAAGAGAATAACAAAACAGTGTTGTAACGTTTGTGGCAGTCACAAATACATGTAATTTTTGCAGAGCGTTAATAAGATGGTTTCTCTTCCAAATAAACAACTTCTCCCAGAAGCTGTGGAGTGACTTCATTTGTACAGCCTTAATATAGATTGTCTGTAGTCAACAAGTCAGTGAAATGCTACCAAATGGCAAACACAAAGATCCAGAAGAGCTGATAAGCCTGTGTGGTAATTCTGATGTGTACAAGGGATCACAAATAAGAGCTAAATGCGCTAGTCAACAGCTAATTCATTTGCAGATCTTCAGCTGCTAGAACTCCATCAGCAGCAATACACCACCACCCACCTAGATGCAAGGAATGGGCAGGAGCATCATCTGGAGAGACAAGCTCTAGTGCTCACTAACACACACCACCACATCCAAGGCCTCCTGATCTTCGGAGCGGCCGTGAGACTGGCAACACAGCTTTGCAGTGCTGATCCAGGCACAACCTGTCATGGCATCCAGAGCATCAGGATCCTGCCCTTGCACTGCTTTATGAACGTAGTACTTCTATAGTATGAGTAGGTTTTGTGCTTTTGAGGCACAAATTAAAGACATATTAATTGCAATGACCGGAGGTGTTCTCTTGTCATCACTGCTGTTCTTCTCAAATGTACAGGGTTAGGAAGGGGACATCCCTGACAAGCACAAAATCCCTACTGGTGTCACGCAGACGGCAACACTCAAAGGTAAGACAAGGCTTGTGAATCTCGTTTGAGAGTTTTCATGCTTGTCGTCAACTCACACAGAGGTGGGAGGATTAACAGCTCCTTCAGCCCTTGTATAGGAAAGTCTGCCTGAAGCATGATCTGGCATGAAGGAATGGGGATCTGACAGGGTCAGCTGGGAGCATTGCTCTCCCAGAACTTACCTTCCACCTTCAACTCTTGTGCCCAGTGCCTTCCCCAGGGACACAGAGCAGGCTACTGCCACCCACAAAGTGATGGGGCAGTCATGACATTTGGGAACAGGTCAGGGATGTGAGAAAGGAAAATGGCAAGGAGGTAGTTGGAGCAGCTTTGACTTGCGTTAAGAAGCAACGTACTTTATCAGGAGGTGGCTTGTTCCACAGCACAGCCCTGAAAGGAAGGCTTATGGGAAAGAACTTATGCCACCCATCAGCATGTCCGTGGGATGCCTGCATTGTCCAACCACCCTCCAGGCACCAAACACCAAGGACCAGGAAGTGTCCTTAGAGCTCACTTGCCATTTCTAAACAGCGGGCTCTTTAAACGTACATAGATCTGGAGAGGTGATCTGGAGAGGTGGAATTTTTCACAAATTATTGTGTGACTTTTTTTTAATTGAGTCCCTCTGTGCTATCAATAGCAGCCCTTTTCCTAAAACAAACGAAAGCCTTAGAGCCACGAAGGTGATGAAGGGAGTGGACCATCTCCCTTATGAGGAAAGACTGGGTCTCTTTAGCTTGGAAAAGAGGAAACTGAGGGATGATCTCATTAATGTTTATAAATATGGAAAGGGTGGGAGTCAGGAACATAAAGCCAGGCTTTTCTCAGTGTTATCTAATGATTGAACAAGGGGCACGAGAAGGAACTTCATGATGAGGGTGACAGAGCACAGGGAGGTTGTGGAGTCTCCTTCTCTGGAGAAACTTGCCTAAACGTGTTGCTGTGTGACTTCATCTAGGTGATCCTGCTGTGGGGGGGGGGATTGGATGAGATGATCTTCCGAGGTCCCTTCCAGTCCCTAATGCTCCGTGATTCTTTAGATCAAATACAGAGATATCATACATCTCATGATATGTTGTATATATAATGGTTGGGGGTTTTCCTCCTTTGTGGTGTAACTGCAACATACAGGTCTCATTTAGATCCCAGTGCAGTGTCAGGAACTGTTATCAAGGGTTACTCAAGCCTGCAAAGCCCTCTTCTTTCCAAATGAAGACCAATTTTCAGTCTCTTTTTGGATGGAGCAAACCTTTCTATTGCTCTTTTCATACTTTTGAAACTCGTCTTAGTAGTGAACTCTAGTCTTAATGCAAGGATTTCAAGAAAGCCAAAGTGATTTTTTTGTGACAAGAATTTGGCCAGACACTAAACGTGTTTAAACAACATCTTCCATTTTCTGTTATGTCCTTATAATCAAGTTATCTAAACTCTTCTGAAATTTGCTCTCAATAAAAAACCATTCCAACCTGGTATATTTCTTCTGCCCAATGTCTTGCTTTCTGTGAGGGTTGTCAGTACCTCCTGGAATGGGAACAAAAATGATTTAGCTTATTGCTGGCTTGGAAAGTGAAGTGTTTGTTGGTAACAGGGCATGGAGATGGTATAAGCAAACAAGGCAAAACAGACTTCTGTTTGCTGACTCTCCAAATTTCAAGTGTCCAACCCACAACTGGTATCGCCAGCCCAGCCCAACATTTCTACATTTTCTTTTGACATTTGAAGATTAACTAAATCACGTTCACGCACGATAGTACCAGTAGACACCTGACTCCAGTCTCTCCCCACCTCTTCAGGACTTGTCGCCAAAGCAGCACTATGGAAACTTCATCAGGGAGATGGCAGCAAATAGGTGCTTGCAGAGGGACCACCACCACTCACTAACCTTCTGATTTAAGGGAGCATTGACATAATCTCCAGCCCTTCATCCCTTCTGCACTGAGTAGTTACTATAGGTCTGCATGCAAGTGCAAACCTACCTGACAGAGACGTGCATGTTATCTCTAGATTTGTATTTTGCTTGTTCCTTAAAATTTTAGTCAGGATACAAATAAGGATGCCAGTTAATGGTTGTTGTTTGTTTTACAAAGTCAACATGAAGCAATTGATAAGTATTGAGACCATAGATCTTTATTGAGGTCTCATTAGAAGTGAGAATTAAGAAGTTTGCTTAAAGGTCTGAGACAGGCTTGCCAGAGCAGCATATTGATGTTACCTTTGTTTGCCTTTTGATCCTTCTTCTTGTGGCTAATAGTTCATTTCAGCAACTTTACTTGACGGTGGGTGAGAACAACCTCAAAGCTTTCTTTTTGCTGAGGATTCCCACATTGTGTGGCAAATTAAACCGTACATACCAGACGTGAAGGGAGAGAGGAACAGGAGGGAGACAGGGATGGAGGGAAAAAAGCAAGAACAGAAGTCACGAAGTAAGGACAAGACAGAATTAAAGAAGGGAAAGGAAGGAAGGAAGGATGAAGAAAGGAAAGAAATACAATTAAAAAAAAAAAGAAAGTTCAAGGTTTTTTCTGTCCTTGATTTAACACCCAGTCTGAGCCAGAGCTGCTTTACAGAATATGCTTCCTTGGGGGCTTATAATGCAACTACTACAGAGAAACTAGCATGGTATGACACAGCAAGGACTATTCAGAAGCCTGCTGAATATATGGAATGCTCACAATGAGAGGAGAATCAAGCTGTAACTGTCTAGAATGGAGATTACAAAATGGGAGGTTATAAAACACCAAGATCCAGATGGAAATTCAATATATGTGTTGAAGTTGTTACCAAAGACACACAGACTATCAGAAAATAGTCAATGTGTTCCCTACAGTTGCTAACAGCAGCCTTTGGACTCATCGAGAAGCTGCAAGTTTACAATAAAAATAAACCCAAAAAAGGCAAGGAATTCTTACATCAGTCCAAAGAATTAAAAAACAAAAGCTGGAACTGGAAGCAAGTAGTGACCAGCCAGGCCTGGAGACCTGAACAAAGGTAAATGCAGCCTTGAACACTGGTGTCTCAAAGGCAAAAGACGCAGTGCCCTTACCCAGAGGGGTCTTCAGAAGGTGATACGCCTCAAGGCAATGCCCTTGCAAAGTTCGTGCCCCTTGGGACTGCCATATTTAAAGTGAGTTGCTGTCAGAAATCCTTAGAGTGGATACTTGTATGTGCACCAAGTTAGATACTAAAGAGAGAATTGGCCAACCTACCAGGCTACCCACTAGGGTTAATGAGGGCAAGCAGTGCTAAAGAATCCCTGGGCAGGCACAACGTTGGACAAACTTTTAGACAAGCCCATGACTTAAACATTTGTTTAAGTAGTTTGATACACTGAAGCCAGAGTAAATTAAATTCAACTACTATTGATTCCACCACAGAAAATCATCCTTCATACCACAGATTTGAAAGCAAGTAAGATAAAAAGAAAGATGAAGTAAGAAAAGAGGTGCTACTGACCTGCGCTCTGCATGTTGTCTCTTTTCTGGAGCCATCCGTAACCATTCCTAAGCGTGTTTGGTATTGACGTTGGATCACAAATGACACCTACCATGCAGCTGTTTACATCTGGCTCGCAGGTGTTCGACTGCAGTTACCAAAAGCAGATGGATACCTTAGAGGAACCTTTCAGAACTGAGATACGGAGCCAAAGAGAAGGAAAGTGTTTGAAAGTTGTGTAGCTACAGAGCTTAGGGACATGGGTTAGCTGTGGGCTGGGCACAGTTAGGGTAATCGTTGGATGTGATGATCTTGAAGGGCTTTTCCAGCCTAGACAGTTCTAGAATTCTATGAAAGGGAGAGGATCTTCACTGTTCCCTATTTTTGTTACCTCCCTATTAAGTCTCTCACTATGAAATGCAGGTAAACCTGAACAGAAATACTGGTTTGAAAGCTCTCCTGATTTTCCTGTGAGGTAGTGAATGCTGAAGTGGTGAATATCACAGTATCACAGTATCACAGTATTATCAAGGTTGGAAGAGACCTCATAGATCATCAAGTCCAACCTGTCACCACAGAGCTCAAGGCTAGACCATGGCACCAAGTGCCACGTCCAATCCTGCCTTGAACAGCTCCAGAGTTGGCGACTCCACCACCTCCCCGGGCAGGCCATTCCAGTGGCCAATGACTCTCTCTGTGAAGAACTTTCTCCTCACCTCAAGCCTAAATTTCCCCTGGTGCAGCTTGAGGCTGTGTCCTCTTGTTCTGGTGCTGGCTGCCTGAGAGAAGAGAGCAACCTCCTCCTGGCCACAACCNGCCATCCCGTTGGACTCTGCCCAACTGTCCAGGGGGTCAAGGTCCCGCTGCAGAGCCCTTCTGCCCTCCAACTCAGCCACATCTGCCCCCAGCTTTGTGTCATCTGCAAACTTGCTGATGACTGACTCAATGCCCTCATCCAGATCATCTATGAAGATGTTCAATAGGATGGGGCCCAGCACTGATCCCTGAGGGACACCACTAGTGACCGGCTGCCAGCTGGATGTGGCACCATTCACCACCACTCTCTGGGCTCGGCCCTCCAGCCAGAATATGTGCAGGAGTACAGGGCAAGCTGACCAGAGTAAACAGAGAGCATCAACAATATTACAAATCAGTTCAGGTAAAACCTCTGCCAACACAAAGAACACTTCCTTTGGCTGGGCTGGGACCACAGTGTCCATCGTGCTGACTGTGTGCCCTGTCCCCAGGGCCCAGACATGGGTGCCTTAGACTTCAAAAGCTGTCAGCTGCTCCCAGTTTCTACACATCAAAGCAGAGTTAGGTTGGTTGAACTCAGGGAGCTCACAGGTCTTTTTCAACCTAAAGGACAGTATGATTCTATGATGAAGGTCTTAGGACTTCAGTTTCATACAGGCTGAGCAGACAGTCCCATGTTTGAAAGCCTGTTCACCATCATCTGCTCAATGATGTGAGGTCTGACATTGGGCAAATCTATCCAAACCTGTCCAGGTAGCAGGATTTTTGCTGACCTGATAATGTGAAACTGGTGTAAAACATGGGCTGATGCCAGCAGTACATCTTGCCTGCGTTCTCCAGCTTGCTGCGTGAGGAGAGAGGAGAGCATGAAGCAGGAGAGGCAAGAGAGAAGGAACGAGCAGGAATTTGCTCCTTGCACTACCAGGGTGGCACTTTTGGAGCCAAGTACTCCGTGGCCTTGCCAGGGCATCTGGCAGAGGACTGTCCTTGTAGGGGAACAGTGCCACAAGCAGGGGTGTAACAAAGAGGCCTTTGTGAACCTGCCTGGCCTGCAGCGCCGGGTAAGGACTTCTCTTAAGGCTGGCTTCCTGGGATACAGGAGGAGGACAGACAGCTTCCCAAGGCTGGATAACCAGATCAAAAATCACAGTGTGTCATCCTAACTCCCTGCCCGTGCCGCTCCTCAGCTGTGCAGCAACTTCTTTCTCCATGGGAGGGCTTGAGCCAAAGAACGAGGGGACAGCACGGGAGGCCAGACGGCTCCTTGCACGTAGCACCGGCAGCGAGCGACTGGCTGCTGGTGGAGGCCAGTCAGCTGTCTGGCTGCAGAGCTGGGGAAGCTCTGCAGCACACAAGGGTTGCACTGACACAACAGTGCTGAAGTCAGTGCTTTTGCTCTCCTGAGCCAAGACAAAGCACACACCCACCACCAACCCCAACGTTGGCAGATCGGCTGCTTCTGACTTTCCTGAAGAGTTATCACAAGGCAGAAAAATGATTCTTAGCCTTTATTCCCACAGAATGGTGAGGATTGTTTCCACAGGATGGTCACATAAAGCACGCTAGATTAGTGTCACTCACCCTGCCACAGCCAAGTGCTGCCTGCACAATAACACACCCAGGGAGAAGGCTGCAGCCTCTCTGAAGAACCTACAAAATAAGACGTTGTTGTACATTCCCTATTGAAACACACAACCAAACACACCCACTTCATCCCAAATCACACAAACTTTCTTTTCTTCCAATAAATCCAAGCCATAGGAACTCTCTTTGCCCCAAATATACCGACTCCTTTGGAACAAACTTCACAGAAGATTTCTGTTTTGAAATGACAGTGCTGAGCATCTGGTTTGGAAGCCTGGACTTTGTGTTCCCATCGTAAGCTCAGTAGTCAGCAACGCCATGAAGCTGAGCTGAAGTGTGCTTACACATCTAACATCTTCAGGGGCACTATCATTAGAGCCATGACACACTACATCTTTCATGCACAGGCATGCCTGGGGATCAACACGTGTGCATCCACAGAGCTTGCAACCGTTCAAAACATGTTGCTCTGACTTAGAGCAGACTCTCAGAGACCACCAGTCACTTGGACGAGAGCATTATGAGACTTAATTAATGGAAGGCTGGGTTTTGCTTATCAAAGAAATTACTCTTATCTTACAGGAAATGAAGAACCTAAAGATTGCTTCAATGTAGAAACCCAACCCAATTAACTAGCACCACCGCTCAGTTTTCACATGCTAAATCCTAATGGGATCCACATGGAAAATCAGTAAGCAACCACAACCAGGGCTGGAAGACTACATGTTTTGAAAGACATTTCCCCGGCATCTAATTCCAAACTTTTAAATAACTCCTACCCTCAACAAACTGATAATCAGAAGCAAAACATACTGAACCCATCTTGAAAAGATGAGTAGCAACAAGTGGGGGGAAAAAAGTCTGTAGACCCATCTCTGCAGATCCTGCCATGACTGCCCTCCAAGCAGCCCCGCTGCAGTCCAGGGAGCCTTCACACTCTCACCATGAGACACAACAGGCTGCACCCGCGCACCACAGGCTTTATGGAAACGGGACAGCAGTTCCTGGGCAGCTGGATAACACATGTGCTGGAGTGAACTCTGCTGGGCAACTAATAAAGAACAGTAGCATCCACTTGCCATGTAGAGAGTATTTTTTACTGCGTATTCCCTCTGACCCCTCAGAGGGTTATTCTAAACAATGGCTTCTGACTCGACTCCAAAAGATAACCCCAAAAAGGAAAATGCTTAACTTTACTAGAATAAAGTAAGAACTTATGGACTCCACAAATTCATAGAATCCAAGGCCTGCTTTGATCTTCCTTCTGTCCAGCGGAATGATGCTTGATCTTTCCGATCAGTAATGATTCTATGATTCTATGATTCTATGTGCGTTCCACATGGGCTGCCTGCTGGCTCTTCTTCCATCTGCTTTGTCCTGGAGGAATAAACGTGTTCAAACGCTCCCTTTGCCAAAGCCTTATCTTGATCCCATGGGCTGTAGGCACCCTTTCTCTCTGAAGATGTCAGCTAGCACAACGGAGTTCAGTGAAGAGATACTGACTCCAGCCTCTGTTTTGTCTCGAAGATAATGCTGCTGCTTTCTGAGCCTTGAAGAAAGAGCTGTGCATCCAGAAGTTTCCCTGTTTGGGCTTGTTTCAAATATCAGCTGGTCTAATGGAAGACACCACGTATGCTCGTAAGCCTGGGCAAGTGCATGTTACTGCACCAACCTTGCACACACTTGAGCCCTTCACCCCACAACAGGGTCCCCAGGGCTGCTGTGGGAATAACATTACACACGCATGCCAGACTTCTTCACTGGGCCACAAGGAAGAGAATTTCAGGTGCTTCTGATGCCTACAGGCCTGCACTCAGTGAGAAAAGGAAGCTGTACTCATACAGAAGTGTCTAGTCATCCTGCCCAAAAGAATTCAAGATGGAAAGCAAACTGCAACTCTGAGAGCTGGCGCGAAGGCCTTGGTCCCACCACTTGGTTCATAGGGGATCTCTGCCCTTCTGCAGATGGCTTGGCTTCACTGACTCTGCCTTGTGGCACCTGCAGTGGTGGATGATCTCCCCACCATGCCCATATTCATGTTGATGCTTCTTGAGGATTTCTGTGAAACTCTTGGCTTTGCCTGCTCACTGAGCCAGCTGCAGCCCCAGCCTGCACCAGGAACATGGCAACCTCACACACTGGGGCTATGTGCCCCTTCATCATGGCCTTGGCTGCAGAGGCAGCTCTTCTGAAATACGTGAAACGTGGAGCTCTAGATGCTTTCAGGAATGTGCCTCAAGGTTTAAGTAAAATAAATGTTATCTGGTTTTGTATGTGTTTGCATGCAGATCCATATTGGCCTCTAGCCCTGTCCAATTCTAAGACCTGCCAACTAGTCCTAGTTAGTAGAGAGCATCTCGGTTTTACAGGGTCACTCTTCACTTTTACAAGAGCCTTTTCTTTAGATGATGTCTACCTCTTCCTGCTCACTTTCCCTCCCTGAATTCACAGGTATCACATGGGGAGTAACAGTTCCCTGCAGAGGCATTTCAGAGACCATCCTTGCACTGCAATGAAGTAACACTATAAGTAAAGGAAAGAGGTCGTATCAGAAGAGTAGTCAGTCCTGCAAGACTTCCTTGGGTGTGATAGAGTACCAAGGGCATCCAAATACTTTTTCTGTGGGACTTTGGTGAACTGTTGTCTTAGCCATTTCATAGATACTTTCTCTGAGGGTAGTTTTTTCCTCAGCCATAACAGTCTACCTTTAGTAAATATTGATCTTCCAATTAATTTTTGCTACATTTCCAGCTATTGTCCCACAAACTGGTCCAAACCATCTGCTAGTTCTCACTGACGTACCTGGTGGTGTCTGCAGAAAGGTGATGCCCCAGAGTTCAACCTGTGAACTTCAGCGAGCCATAGAGTGCTGATTTTTAGCAGACAACTTTCTTCTTCTTTATTCATCCAAAATGTGTATCCGTCACATTTCCCAGGCTTCAACATATAAGAAAAAGCTCCTGTTGGTCCTAAGAGAAGAGATCAGTTCTCATGCTTGGAGACATCAAGACCTGTAACATGGCTTCCTTGCCAGACCATTTTGTCATGCTACAAGGGAAGTGGGGTGGGATTTGTAGTTCCACATGAAGGGTGTTCCTCTTCAGTCCTGTCAGAAGAAAGCGCTTGAACAGGTGGTGCTACTCCCAACAGATTTCTCCTTGCAGACAAGAGATAAGACAAGGTTTAAGCTTGAAAGAGACAGCAGCATCCAACAGAACACAGTAGAACTAAACTCCGTCCTGCTTGAGAACAAGCTCCTAATTGTCCTTAGTGTTGTGAGCCCTTCCACCCACACAAATGGTTTTGGTTAACTGGGTCCTTGACACTCTCTTAGTTTATGCCAACAGAAAATTTCCCCCAGAAATTGAACGCTGCTGTTAAAGTCTTTAAAATGGCTGTGGAAGCGTTCTGTACTTTGGGCTTTTTGGGAAGGGTTCAGAGGCAACTCCTCTACAGATACTGAAGGCATTGAATGGCTGCATCATCCCAGCAAGTAGACAAATTTGAAAATCACAGCATGTAGCTGTGAGAAAGCCCCCCAGATGCTTTTTACACAGGATGTCTGACAGTGCCTGGGGCCCGCCATTGTAAGCATCGCTGAATGAAGTTGCCTGCCATTGTTTCCTGTGGGAAAAAGGAGGCAGGAGATAGAAACTACCTCAGCTTGCAAGCTTCAGGAGCAGCTACAGTTCAATACTGCCCACAACAAACTTCCTAATGCAAAAACTACATAGACACCTTATGAATATTTATTAACTCCGTGTGTCAGTACCCAGATGAGAGCTACGTGGTGAGCCCTTCAAATACAGGATCTAATGAGTGTGCAAAAGCATTTGTTGGCCCCATCGCTCAGCTGGTGGTTCTGCCAGCAGCTCAAGCAATGGTGCCTCTGGGTAGATTATTAACAAAACTGGTCCTGAACCTTCTAGCTGCACCTGCAGCCTGGCACTTTCCAAATGAGCTGCAGGTACAGCTAAGACTGCTAGTGTTTCTCATTATCTGCATTGCATGAAACTCAGCGAGGGCAGCTTCCCTCAGAGGTGTTCACAGCAGTTGCAGAGGATGAGCAGTCTTCAGGGTGAGAGCAGAGTGTTTCCCTCTTTCCTCACACTCCCTCCACCAGGGAAATCCTAAATTTCCGGATGATACTTGTCAAAATCCGTGCAGAGAGGGGGCAAAAGTCTTACTTGCAAAAGAGCTTGCTTAACGAGCTGTGACTAGAAGATTTAGGCCTGCCAGGGCTGCAAGGCAGGGAAAAACAGCAAACTATATCAAAGAAAAGGCATGTCTCAGCAGATCTTGAGAGAGAGCTGTCACTACACCGGCAACAAGTCACCAGGGCTATGAGACCAGGAGAGGCACTTTTGCTGCTCCTTGGCCACACACTCAGAAAAGAAAGGATCCCAGTCTCGGACAAACAAGCCGTGGGCTGGGCACCAGCTGCCTAGTTTCTGAGCTCTTCAGAAACAGGAAAAGCTGCGAGGGTGCAAGTCAGTAGTGGGTGATGAAGACACATAACCCTTGCAAGACTGCACAGGCAGGTACCAAAACACACCAGGAAGACAAATCCTGGTTTGCAGAAGCCCATGAACTCGCTTCTGTCAGTCTGTGCCATCAAGGACCTTATGCAGGATCTTCAGAGCAGACAGCAATCTATTGAACAATTGCAGCACGGCGCCACATCCTTAAAGACATCACAACCGCTGTGCTATCCCCAGACATTCAGACAAAGATGCTTCCCATATTTCATACACTGGGGTTACAGTCCCCAGAAGGCTGATGCAACAGTGTGGGCAACACTGCCAACAATGCCTTTTAATAATCCTTATTCCAAAAACTTTGCATCATCTGTAGTGCCACCAATTTCTCTTTCCTCTGCTGCCAGATGCAACTGAGGCTAAACCGGAGATGTTAATTTTCAAGTCTGTCCCCCTTCCCAGTCCGTTTGTTTCTTAGATGCATGCTCCAGTTTTCTCACTGCTTGTCTCCATCCGCAGACCACCTGCCTGCTGCCTCACAGACCAGCACAATGTGTGTAACACGGACTGAAAAGAGCTTTCTTTTCCTTCCAGAGCCTTAGGATTACAAAAAGCTAGGAGTTAAACAAGAGCTTTACATTAAGATAGAGTAACTGTGAAAACCTGAGAGACTCTGACTATGAAGGTAAAAACAGAGTGGGTCAAGAATATTGTCTACTTCAGAGAAAACGGTATAGAAACCTTTCCTGAAATTACACACACGCTTTGTGAGCAACTTGTACCCGCAGGAGGCGACTGATGCTGTTTCAGAAGATTGTTCCTTGGTTTACTTAGAGTATGGAAGGAAATGCATAAGAAACAAAGGAAAGGAATTACTGGTCAGTTTATCAGGTTCTGCTAAGGGACATGGGCCTTACACAGTTGCTGCAGATATTGAGAAGTCACTTGGGTCAGTGCCTAACCCCTTGCTGCATCATGCAGTTAATCTAGTTCCCTCCTGCTTGCCCAGGTTTCTGACACGCTTCTCGGCTGGTTGCTGATGCACACACACCATCTCTGCATGCTGCAGAAGGTCTGCTCAAGAGTAGTCCATGCATTATGGATGATACATGCCTTCCTGCTCTATGCTTAAGAGCCTCAGCACTCAATACTTGGGAAACCTCTGCATGACCTCATGTCCTTCTGTGACTACCCATTAAAACACTCACGCTTCGCATGAATTTATACACTTATGTGGCTCCAAAAACAGGCAGCATCATCTCGTTTGGAGCTGTGAACCTTAAAGCTTCAGCTGAGTGAGAAAGGAAAAGACTGTTCTTCTCCAATAATATGAAAAAATAATTTCTAGTGTGACAGCCTGTGCAGAGGAACTTGGCCTGGAGATGTGCACTTTTATTTTCAAAGCAGATGATTCTGCATCGAGTGGTGCCAATGCAGCAAATTGGGGAAGAACTAAATACCAACATACTGTTTCCTCCTTTTTTTTTTTTTTAAGTAGTTGATAGGACAACATTTTGAATTACTACAGCAACCGGCTTAAAGGACACTCTGGAACTTGTCGATATTTACCCCCATGAGCTACTAGAGCTTCGTAGACTGTGGTACTCTGCAAAGCCGCAGCAGTAAGTCAGAGCTTTATTCTTTTAACATGTGGTCCCCAGGAAAGAAATTTTCTCTTGTACTTTGTAGTCCACATTACAGTTGAGTGCACCAACAGTAAGATTCATAAAGACAGGCATTCATTATCTGCGACTGAATCCCACAACCTAGGAATGGATTTAAAGTTTATGGCAATAAAATTATAGACATAAAAATGAGATTGCATAGATCCAGATGGGTGCTAACGAGCTCTAAGGCTTGTGAGAGTCACGTGCTATTTTACCATCAGTATAACATGTGTGTATGTTTAAAGAAGGCATCTGCAAAAAGGATCACACAGGGATTTAGGGCCTGTGGGCAGGTGCGACTAGGACAGGATTAGGTGGCTGGGGGACCAGGCTAACACAAAGTAAATGACGTCATTCCCAAATTCAGAAATCCTGTCAGTGATCTTCAGAGAATGAGAGAGAATTCCACCAGAAAATGTTTAGGAGGTGAACGCAAGGATGGGGGTATTTTTTGGTTTGGAGGAGCTGTGACACTTTCCTGAATCATAGAATCATTAGGGATTAGAAGGGACCTTGAAAGATCATTCAGTCCAATCCCCCTGCCACAGCAAGATCACCAAGACCAAGTCACACAGGAACACATCCAGGAGGGTCTTAAACATCTCCAGAGAAGGAGACTCCACAACCTCCTTGGGCGGCCTGTTCCAGTGCTCTGTCACCCTCACTGGGAGGAAGTTCCTTCTCATATTGATGTGGAACCTCCTATGTTCCCGCTCACACCCATTGCCCCTTGTCCTATCACTGGTCTACACTGAGAAGAGCCTGGCTCCATCCTCCTGACACCCACTCTTCACATATTTATAGACATTAAGGAGGTCACCCCTCAGTCTCCTCTTCTCCAAGCTAAAGAGACCCAGCTCTCTCAGCCTCTCCTCATAAGGGAGGTTCTCCACCTCCTTCATCATCCTCGTTGCCGTACGCTGAACCCTCTCCAGCAGCTCCACATCCCTCTTGAACTCAGGAGCCCAGAACTGGACACAATACGCCAGATGTGGTCTCACCAGTGCAGAGCAGAGGGGAAGAAGAATCTCTCTCCATCTGCTAACCGCCCCACTTCTGGGGGTCGGTCTTCCAAGTTACTATTGCTAGGACAAGAAGAAATGGCCTCAAGATGTACCACAGGAGGTTTAGATTAGACATGAGGAAAAATGTCTTCACTAAAAGAGTGGTCAGGCATTGGAACTGGCTGCTCAAGGAGGTGATGGAGTTACTATCCCTAGACATGTTCAAAACATTAGTGGATGCGGCCCTAGGGAATGTTATTCGGTGGGCAGGGTGGGGTCGCTTTGACGGCTGGACTGGATGATCTTGTAGGTCTCTTCCAACCTTAATGATTCTATGATTCTGTGTCAATCCAATTGAACTTCCTTCTCTGGTAGGGTGACAGGGCTGGTGGGCAGGGGCATGCTGTCAGTGCAGTACGCCTTGACTTCAATCGTGTTTTCAGCAGTGTGAAGCTGGAGAGTCTGAGCTGCACTTTCACAGACAAACCCAGAATTTAACGCAGCCCTCACAAAATAAACTGATCTGAAATCAGCAGGATGACACTCACCAAGACAGACATGGAAGGTGGCATTCAGGAAGGAAAACCTGGGTGCCCAGGAGAAGGGCAAGCTGAGATGGATTGGGCTGCTGTGCAAACTAGTCCAGTGGTCCGAGCAAAGCATAGAATAAGCACAAATCAACAATGCGGTACTGTTGGAATAAAGGCAAATGTCATTCTGGGACATGCCAGCAAACACTGAGAACAATTGCTCCTCTCTGCTCCTCATTGAGGAGCCTGGAGCCGCAGCCCTGTGCCCAGACCTTGGCAGCAGGCTCTGCAGAGGACAGATGGCAGCACATAGGAGAGAGGAGCCAGAGGATCTGTAAGGTGCTCAGAGGCATGATTTCTAGGGAAAGAGGTGGAGTAACAATTAATTTGGGCTAGAAAGTGTTCTAATAGAACAATATAAAATGCTCAGAGTCGCAGGCCTGCTGGCAAGGGGTGGCTGCACTGGGCCATTTCAGGCACAGAGGTGGAGAGCTTGTCCGAAGTGCCTGAGAACAGTCTGCTGGAGGCCTTGCAGAGTGACTGTGGAGACCCAGGGTTCTGTGGAATTACTGTTGTAAGAGCAAGGACAGTTGGAACATTTCAACACGTGAATTGTTATTGATAGTCGGCCTAAGCACGGCGACTAGCGCAAGTCACGGTCTGTGTCCAGGGCGGAAGAAACAGGAAGTAACAACAATATTGCCGTGGACACTGCACGGACAGCTGTGGTGGCCAGTGAGATCGTGGCACAGGTTGTCCTGATGTCTAGATAAACCTGTTGATTTTTGTAATAAACATCGTCTGCTTGCATCAAGCAGCGTCCCGTATCTATAATTGCGGCGAAGTGAGGACTTGGGTCAGCTTCAGAGCAGGAAGTGGTCCCACTGACCTCCCAAGCCACATGCCTGTCCTCCCTGTCTACAGCTTCACAGTCCCACTTTCTCCTTGACCGAGATCCAAACCCAACAACAGAGCTACCAGCTTTCATGAAGCCCCTGCTCCGAACCGGCATCACTGGTGAACGTAGCAGAGGGGGCTGAGCGTCGCAACCTACATTTCAACTTACTGCTTCCTCAGGCAATGTTAAGCCCCCAAGGGTGCTGTGAGGCACCCAGCTGCTTGTCTGCCCCGTGGCACCCCAGGGGTCCAGGGCCCGTGTGAAGCAGGCATAGCCTACCAGGAAAAAAACCCCAAGGCAACCAGCAACTCTCTGCTGGCTGCGGAGGAAAGGACGTCTGCCGAAGGGTTAGCAAACCAGTCAGCTGACAGAGACTGAGCGAGGGATGATTTCTGTCGTTCAGGACTTTCTTCCTGTGAGCAAATGGCAGTCTGGACGGCGAGGACGGACTGCTTTCTCCAGCATGACTGGCTGGGTATTTCTTTGCCAAACATCACTCTTGTTGTGGTGGAAAAGCTAGGGGAAGATCAAGCATGTCTCTGGTGGTTCCCAAAACCATTCTTACTTGCCTTTGGAAAACCAAAACCCCATGTCCTCTGCCTGTCTTTCACATGCCATGCCTCTCGGCCTGGCTAGTTTGTTTAAAGGAAAGCAAAGTGCCTGTGAGTTTTGTTTAATTTGCTGATCATGATGAAAAGCACTCAGCACCACGGTTTGGCTGGGCGCCGCGCGGCGCACATCGACATGTCCAGTGATGTTCTTCACACACTGCACCTTGGCTGCTTTTGTACTGTCCTTCCGTCCTTCCTCACCCACACTCTGCCTCCCCTGATTCTTCTCGTGAAAAAGAGTTTTTGATACAGAATCCAAGACTCCATCTACCCTTGGTAACCATCTTAGGGACCCTAGTTTGCAGAGATCTCCTGCACAGATATTCCAGTGCCATAGAAAACCCAGCAGGGCTGTGTGGACCGTCACAGTCCTGGTGACATGTTCAGATCCTCACTGTAGACAGTGATATTCATGGGGAAAAAAAAAATCACTCCCCAAAAACCCCCACACACATTGGCTTGTTAGGCATAGTCTTCCTCACAGAGGATGAAGGCTGGAACACATCAAAACTGTACCATGGACAATTTTACACTGCATTACCATGAACATCAAGAGCTTATCCTAATAGTGTCTATGTGCTGACAGCGGTACCCTTGGCATCTGTTTTCTGCTCTCACCTGCTGGCCAAAATGTTACTGCAACTGGTTGTCTCCTGCTAACGAGCCAGTCACGTCAGGCTCCTAGCATTTCAGTAGGACCTGCAGGCAGCAACACAACGCAAATAAATAACAGGAGCCAAGTCCCACAGGAGCCCGGATTTCTCTGGAACTGAAAAGGACTTTTTTTTTTTAAAGTGGTTTCTGTGGTTCTCATCAGCTTGCAGTTCCAGATTTGTTTCTGAGTAGCTGACCTGTGTAGTTGTAGCGGGTTGAAACTCAACTTTCAACTTTGCTCCCGGGTTTTCGGCACCAATTTTATGGTGGGTTCAGGACCACAACTCAATATCAAAGAAAGGAAAGCAAAGCAGTGAGGTCTCAATGTCATCTCAGATAAAATTCACCAGACAACTGATGGCTTAGGGAAACTGCAGAAAGGTTTATTAACACTACAACTATATACAGAATAGGAGAAAAGATTATGCAAGTCGGTGCACACAGACTAGAAACTGTGTCATAAATGCCATCACACAACCTGAGGAAAATAGAATGGGAGACCACTCCATTTTGGGCCTTGGATCTTTTTCTAGTTTAGAGACCTGGGAAGGAAAGCATGTCAGTCCGGGATGGCCTGAGTCTCTCAGCACCCACATCTGCATCCCTCGGTGCA
Source organism: Rhinopomastus cyanomelas (assembly GCA_013400115.1). Lineage (NCBI taxonomy): Eukaryota > Metazoa > Chordata > Aves > Bucerotiformes > Rhinopomastidae > Rhinopomastus > Rhinopomastus cyanomelas. The sequence continues at coordinate 8,003 of VXBP01001082.1, read as the reverse complement.
GNAAGAGGAGTAACCCAGCTCACCGATGCTGAAGGCTGTCCATGGTGGGGGGTCGTGATGGCAAATCTGCACCAGTCTCGCTTCTCCAGTCCGGGCACGGTGTGGCGGCGAGCAGCGGCGGCACCGCGCTGCTGCGGCAGCGGGAGCTTCTTTGGTCCGGGGCACGGCAGCATCCGCAGCTTTTCTCCATTCTGGGGCCATGGTGCGGCGACGGTGAAGCTGCGATGTGGCGGGACCGTGCACCCGCGGCAAGTTGCAGCTGGGGTCACTTCCAGACCCCGCGGTGGCAGGTGCCCACTGGCGGTGGGGTCAGTCCGGGGCCGCGGCTGGTTAGGGAGCTGCAGCAGGTCGCTCCTCAGAGCCGCAAACCCCCTCCGAGCTGCAGTTCTCACCCCCCCACCGCCCGTTCCCGGGGCAGTGGGGGGGTGCTCCCTTCAGGGCCACAGCCCCCAAAAAAGGGGCACGAACAAAGACCCTGCCCCAGGTTTTATAGGCTGCCTTAGCCCACCTTTCAGGGGCAGGTCCCAGGACAGATCCTTCCAGGGAAGGGTCCCGGGATCTGTGCAACCAGGGACAGGTCCCCCATGACACAACACAACTTTTCTTCCTCATGAAAGCACTTCTGAACATTCTAGCAGTTCTCAAACTGCAACAGTAGTCCAGAACTGGACCATGACAGAGAGTTACACTGCCATCCGACAGCGGTCCGGTTCAAGGCAGGTGTCAAACCTTCCTGAGTTCTGCAGCACAGTTCATACCAGAACGCTCAGGAGTTTCCATAGAATCATAGAATCAGAGGGTTCATGCCTGAGACTAACGAATTAATGCAGTGAATGTGCTAATGATTCAAAACAACACAAGGAGGTCTCAAAACCACTCATCAAGTTGCAGACAAAAAAAACGACAACAAAAACTGGCTCAGTCTGGGGGGGGGGAAAAAAAAGCACCTTTATTTCATACAGCATTTAAAAAACCCCAACACCCGAACACACAGAGATCAAGCACCACGCATTCTAACACCACTGGACCAAGTCCTCTTATCTTCTTCTGCTCATGGAGAGGAAAACCCCTAGCACTGCTTTATGTTGTGGAGATGCAGTGCCCGTCATTCAGTCCAGCTTCCTCAGGCTAGCGGTTCCTTTAAAAACAAGTTCCTTTCTCCATGTGCTCCAAGACAGTCCTGTCTCCAGCTTATATTCTTCCACCAGCTACAGACAAGAGTGTCTTCCTCCCTTTCACCACACCTTCGGCTTGCAGGCAAACTTCTCCTCTGCTGATTTCTGAGATTCCAGACTCGCATAGTCTCCTCCATCACCATGCTACAAGGCACAAGGTGGCTGCGAGTGGCGTGCCCAGCCCAGTGGCACTGCTTGAGATCCATGCGAAGAGACACTCCACACACAGGAAAGCACAGACAGCTTGCACCAGCTTTTCCCTTCACCCAAAATGTCTTCTCTGCAGAGGTGCTAATTGGCTTAAAACTCAAACTCCAACACTGAAGGATGAAAGATGACACTTTACCCAGGACAGAACTGTCTTTCCCGTCAATGGACATGATTTAATGCACGTCTACTACATGTAAAGTGTGCCATGTGTGGCATCTCAGCAATGGCACATCCTTCTTGGACTCTGCACCTCTTTGTACTCCCCTGGGGGTGTCCTATTCCTATATGGAGAAGGACAGAACAAAGTGATTTCCTCAGTGAAGTGAAAGACACATCCCTTGCTATCACCCCCATGATTCCTTCCTCACAGAGAATAAGCAGGACACAAAAGCAGGGTTTCTGGGAATGGAAAAGAAACATGTGATAGTGCTTTCAGAGTCTGGTGCTTTTCCATGCCCTCCTCTGTGTTTGCTTCCTGGGGCTGTACACAGTCTCCAGCCAAGAAAAGATTTTGAGTAACCCTCTGAAAATCCTCCTCCTCCATGTCCGGGAAACCAGTCCTGTGGGACAATAACAAGAAACAAAAAGCACTGTGGGCTTCTTGGTCAAAAGATGACTCTCCAGCTTAGGCACACACATCTGTGGTGATAGAGATCCAAACACCAAAGAAAGATAAAGGAGGCGTTGTCTCGGTTATTCCAATTAACACAAGTCCTGACTCTCACAAAGTCCTTATCTCTGCACTGATGGAAGTGCAACATTAAACTCTCTGGGGGTCAGAGGTCTGCTACTGTGACAGTGCTGGCAGCACCACTTGGTTCCTGTTCTGGTTTATGCAACACTGCATTGCTCCAGGCTTAGTGGATTTGCTTTGTTGTTGCACTGCAGCCGTCGGATTTCACAGTGCCCTATACAGAGGAATCACGCAGGGGTCCAATACTCAGTAACTGAGGACTGAACCCCACGACGTGCATTAACATGCCAGAAGGGAATACAAAGCTGACAGATATATTTTTTCTCAATTATATGAGTTTTCCATTCCAATATTGGCCCGCAAATGCATGGCTGCCACGGAGATAGCCACGGGGCTAGCTGTTCAATGGCTGCATACATGGCAAATAGGAGATTTTTAAGAAGGAAATGTGACTAAGGTCAATGTCTTTTTTACCACTGGTTTGTGCAGAGCGAGTAACTCAAAATGTGTGCTGCACGTAAGACAGCCCTATGTAAAATAACATGTATTATGTGTTTTCAGTAGCTTTCTGCATTACCTCAGGAACGGGCAGTAAAAGTCTGGTGTATAATGTATCTTCAATGAGAGGCAAAGGCAAGGTGGAGGATTTCTCACCATTAAAAATACCAGTGGGTTAAAGCAGTCGAGAACTTATTCACTTGGGGTCTGCAACTTCTTCACGGCAGGCAGCCCTAGCATATTCCATGACTTGTGTATCTGCATAAGACATAGAGCTCACACTCCAGAGAAAAACCTTCCCCCAAAGAGGTACCAGAGACCAGCACCTTCTTTTATTCAGCGCCAAATGACCTCAGAAAGATGTACAACTAGAGCTCTACTGTAAGACTAAAAGTTCATTATGGTTTCCTGTCAGTTGCACGTCATGGGTGAATCACACTTCTTACACAAGGTAGAAGCGGAGAGCATTGTGGTTTCTGGCCAGACAGATAGATGGCATTCATGCCAATAGAGTTTTCCTGGAAAAAATCAACAGATCAACAAAAATATGCTGCCACTGGTGTCCTGCACTACTAGTTGGACTAGACAGAAGTGCAAGACTCTGCAAAACCCTGACAAAGTGAAAAAACCCAACTGAATGTTCATATTTTTAAGATCAAAAGCTGTGCTTCCGTGACTGAAGACGAGACTCCAGCTTCACTTAAACACGCGGAATGAGTGGCTTCAGGTACCACAAGCGATTTTGTTCTGCCACAGGTTACTTTTTTCACTCTGTTATCCAAAACACTTTGAATATTCTCATTTTGCAGCAACCTGAAACAAACTAGTTTAGTTCCTGCAGTGCAGCAAATGAACTCAAAGAAAGCCCTGTACCAGCCAACCTCCGTTCGAAGGTCCCATGCTGCCTCCCTGTGCTTCCCAGTAATCGTGGATGTTTCAGGCAGCGCGTACGTGTACATGTGTACTTAAGATGCATTCTGGCACAAAGCTTGGAGAATTATGGAGAAAGCGTTTGTATTCACTAGACTTTGGTTTTCTTCTTCGGTACCTGACCAAAGTCACAGAATTATAGAATCATGGAAAGGTTAGAGCTGGAAGTGACCTTAAAGACCATCTAGTTCCAACACCCCTGCAGGGGCAAGGACACTCACCACTAGATCAGGTTGCTCAGAGCCCCATTCAACTCGGCCTTGAATGGTTACGCAGATGGAGCTTCCACAACTTCTCCGGGCAACATGGTCCAGTGTCTTACTATCCTCACATCAAAGTTCTTCCTAATCTCTAAACTAAATCTATCCTTGTCCTGTCACCCTTCTGCCCTTGTATGAAGTCCCTCCCCTGTTTTTCTGTAGACCCCCTTCAGGTACTGGGAAACTGCTGTGGGGTCTCCCAGGAGCCTTCTCTTCCTCAGGCTGAACAACCCCAGCTCACTCAGCCTGTCCTTACAAGACAGGTGTTCCAGCCCTCAGATCCTTTTCATGGCCTACTCTGGGCACACTCCAACAAGTCCACATCCTTCTTGCGTTGGGGGCTCCAGAGCTGGACATGCTACTCCAGGTCAGACTAATTTTAAGAAGGAGATTTTTATTTAAACTGAATCATAGTCACTTTAGCTAATAACATGTAAGAAGATCAAAGTTTAAAGATGAGTCTTCTGTTTCTAACTGAAATAAAAGAAAATTTAAAATCTCATCCTTGCTCTAGATGTTTTATTGATGTTATAGATTGTTTGTCATTTCTTACACCTGCCTGTAGAGTGTCAAATGGTTTGAGTTCTTAGTGGTTAATTCTATAGTCGCCGCGTCATCTGTGTGCTGACAGAAGCCAAAATCAAGACTGTCATAATCATGAGAGACACGCTGAACTCGTACTGGGACACCTTTTCAGCAGGGAAGAAGTTCTCAGCCAGCGGGGAACAAGCCGTCTAACTAAGCATCTCTTCCCTTCCAGCTACCCTGCGGTCACTCCCTGGTTTTTATAATGTCACAACTTTCCTGTCTGTCCCAGGAACGTGGTGTGTTCCAGGAAAGCAAAGCACAGGTAATTTTTTAATGTGCCAGGCCCAGCAGCCACAACAGGACTGATGCATCACCAAGGCTTTGGGCTCCAAGAGCTTCAACAAGCACCAAGCCAGGGTTTTGCTCACCCAGGGGTTACACACAGATCGGCCAAAGTTTGTCTTGGCATGTAGAGCTGAGCGAAGGGCAGCCCTGCCCTCCCAGCGAGCACCAGAAGTGTCATGCTACAGCTCTGCAGTGCATCTCCTCTTGGTCACCCACGTCCAAGCCAACACTCCAAGGAGCAGAGAGGGAAGAGATCAACATCAGTGCATGGCGTTGCACAGAGAAACACTCCTAAAGGCGAGAGCAAATGCTGATGTGGTCATTTCTTACCTAACCCCTGTCCCCTCCAGACCATGTACATTTGGCACTGTGCAAAAATGGAAGGTGAAAGACAGGCAGTTCTGAAGGGCTGCTGCCTGTGAGGAGGCTGTCTGTATGGGACGTCCATCCCGCCCGCGCAGCTCTGCTGGGAACATGGATGCATTCACTCATCTCCTTCGCCAGCAGATAAAAAGGAGTGCTGAACAACATAATGGTATCTGCCAAACAGTGATTCTGGCATAGCAAGTACCTGATGTGTGCATGACAGGCACCCCCAAACAGCTCACGTTCCCCAAAACAGCCAACAGCAGGTTAAAAAGACCCACATGTGCTGTTTTCCCATTTTGCAAGGGAGTTATCTCCGCTAATGCCCCGAAAAGCCACGTTTGCACTGGCACACGTTGTGGGCTAGCATACTCCTTTCTCTCTGTCATAGCTTCAGTGACTGTAGGCGAAGCAAGAGAGTAGCTTCTTTTAATCCAGTTCTTCCTCCAGTTCGACCCTGAGGCTCACAGGGCTAGAACATCTGCGTTTGCCTTCCACGTGCTTGTGCCTTGGCAACGTCAGCTGCAGTAAGACAGTGCAGGATCACCAGTGAAATACTGCTGTGGGTCTGAGGTCACTGTTTCTCAGACCCCATGTCCCAGTTCAGCTACTAGTAAACTTCATGGGAAACATACCGTTGTTGTATCGGGCACAACACTTACTTCATTTGTGCTAGAAGTAGGTGGGTTTCATCTAGAGTTTATGGAAGGCTGTAGCAAAGCTTTTGCTCCCTTCTGAAGAGCCAAGCTTTCGTTTGCAGTGGTTTTCTAACAAACAGATGGACAGTTCTGTCCTTACTAAATCGTTTCCCAGGAAAGGTCCTACAAACCACCTCTAAGTGCCACGCAGCTGGCCACGGGTAGGGAATTTATCTGACATTCCTTTTGATGAGGTGTGAAGTAAAACATAGCTCCTTTTCCTGCCTCGGAGTTGTGTATAGCCTTGCCACACTTTCAAGAGAGAAGGAGAAGTTAAATGTTTTTAAGCAGCATAAATCTTTTACCAATTTAGTTCACCAAATTGTTTTCAATTGAGGTTGACATTTTTTTTATTGACTCAACGATGCTGCAGTCTTGGCTCCCACTAAAAGCCTAGGCTTCTGGCAGGAATTACAACTGGCTTTTCCACAGCCTGGCAGCCAGTGGGGAGGCCAGCATCCTTGGGGGTCTTCATTGTTGGCCACCCTTTGCCATGCAGCCAGCTTTCCTACACACTCTACCCCCAAGGCTCCCCACTCATCAGTGGATGTGAGGTTCAGAGGAACCCAGCATCTACCACCCAAAACACGTGTTTTCCTGTAACTTCCCACTAAACAATCATTCTCACAGACCAAACTCAGTAGCTACACGATATTTTAGCTTCCGAGCTACCCAGTTTTGACGGTTTCTTCCCGATTAGTTTTCTTAATAGGCCCAAATAACAACATCTTCTCTCTTCTTTATTGAGGAAGAAATAAATCAGTCCAATCAAGGCAAACTTGTTAGTAACTTAGAAATCCTGAAGCTTCAGGCTATCCCTGTAATACTGAAAGCCCAACCTCTGCTGCCCACCACCTTGTCTGTCTGCTGAGGGAGCGATGCACGGCAGCCTACAGAGTATTCCACTCCCGTTGGACATATGCATGGAGTGAGACCGCAGATGCTGCCATGGCCACCCTTGCTCCCACAAAGACCTGCTGTGACCATAGAAGGAGTTCCTGTTCAAGTGGAGCATAGAGGGCCTGCACGTAACTCTTCTGAAGTAACTACACGGTAATTACCTGCACTGCAGGTCCCAGAACATCAGCAACACTTGCCAGCCTTCTGCCACTGCTCCCCATCCCAGCTATGCAGTTTTCTTCTTTTCTGAGGCAAGATTACCAAGCAACAGAATTGTTGTTGCCGGAAAAGACCTCTAAGATCATCAAGTCCATCCTATGACCCACCATCACCAGCGTTCTCTGCTCAGGCAGGGTACAGCCCACTCAGACCATGGCTGGCTGCTGTTGTGGTAGCTCCAGGATCCAAACTGTGGTGTGATTTTGAATGACGTAGTTTTGGCTCCCTGCACATTAGCTATTTGAGATAACAACCTTCAAAAGGCAAAACTCTCTTTTGCTCTTTGCTGATGTTGCAGCTTTGTTTTCTCTGTCACTGGTGTTGTGGGTGCAGACATGGAGGTCAGCAAGACATACAAGTTGCTTCTGCTTGAGAGGAATTACCGAAATGAGACACTGTGCAAGGGTGAAGTTCAGCGATAAGCTCTCAGATTTCCACACAGTGTCCTCACAACCGCTCGTAGGAGAATGCAATTACTGTAAAGTACAACCAAAAACGCCGGCTCGAGAGAGAGTGCCAGCATTTACTCACAGGCTGCACTACACACAGGGCCTCAAACATCACGTGCACCTGTGCACCCTCTCAGGAACTGCAAAACAGACCAGTCTGAGGATGCACATGAAGGTTAGTGGCACAGACAGGAGACAAGTCTTCTTGTGAGTGTTCCAAGAACCACTGTGCAAGGCAGTACAGGTCACATGGCAAAAGCCAAGACATGAACTCTAGATGAGATTGTTCATTGTACTGGGTCCAGTTCTGGGCATCTCAGTACAAGGGAGACATCAAGGGGCTGGGGCAACTGCAGAGGAGGGCAACAAAGCTGCTGAAGGGCCTGGTGAATAAATCTTGCGAGGAGAGATTGAGAGAGTTGGGGCTGTTTAGTTTGAGGAGGAGAAGGCTGAGGGGAGACCTCATTGCTCTCTACAACTATCTGAAAGGGCATTGTAGAGATGTTTGCGCTGGTCTCTTCTCACAGGTAATTAGTGACAGAACCAGAGGGATGGGATTCAAGCTTCAATGAGATAGGTTTAGATTAGACATTAGGAAAAAATCCTTCATGGAAAGAATGGCCAGGCACTGGACTGGGTTGCCCAGGGTGGTGGTTGAGTCCCTACCCCTAGATGTGTTTAAAAGTTGCTTAGATGTGGGGGATCTGGTTTAGGGGTGAACTTGTAGAGCA
>VXBP01001081.1:444331-512403 GCA_013400115.1 Rhinopomastus cyanomelas | reverse complement strand
CAGTGAACAGCCCCCTGTTTGAAAGGCTTGAGGACCCCTGTATTAAACAGTTCTAATTCAATTCTAATTCAGCCTCCCTTTTGTATGTGTAGAGTGCTGGGCATTGTAGTGTAAACTTGTGCCACATCTGCTCTTTGGGAAGGTCAGCAAAGCAAAACAGGCACTTCCATCTCTTCTGATCTCAACAGCAGCGACAGAGCCAAGACAGAACCATAAATAAATACATTTCTACTGTGGAGAAGGTAGAATAAATAGAAACCACACGGAGTGAGGGTGCCATGAAGCAGTGTTCAGCCCAAACCACAGTTACTTACTTTAAATGGACCCAAGAGTTTGCTTTTTATTTCAATTAGGAGAGAGCACAGATGGAAATACGATGTTTAAAATATTTTAGCTCGTTCGTCTGTCAAAACATTAAACATTTTGCAAAATGAACTGTCACCAGCTCGGAGACTTTATGGCACCTGGGAAATGATGGCTCAAAAAAATAGACAGGCTCTTTTCAAATGCATTAGAAAGCAGTAAATCGTGTTCTCCAACCACCTTGTGTCGGGATGAGGTGGATGCATGGACTGCTGACGGACAAATGTGTGCCCAACCCGCTGGGCTGTAGTTTAAATCAGTTAAGTGCCTGTTGGTGAGTGAATGGGGCTTTAAGAGTCTCAGCTGGGAAGGTGCACACAGAAAAAGAATGCCCCATCTTTTCCTATTTGTCAAGAAATAACTTACTCCTGGGTGACTGTTTTTGGCTTTAATACGCTCGGCGCTCAGTCCCTTTGGCCGTGCGGCGGGGTGTTCAGCAGTGTTTTATGTCCTTTTACAAGTGTTCTGAAGGGCTGAGGGCACAGAAGGGAAGAATTCAAACCACAATAAAACAGAGGTGTTTTTAATGAGTAGGCTCATGCTCTCCAAAGCCAGGAAAGCGTCGCTGGAATTTACCTTCTTGGTGCAGATCGCGGGTCATGTTTGACTCTCTTCCACCTCTGATGGAGGTTCGTGTTGCCCAGTGAATTTGAGTTCCTCCTCCTGAAGTTCTGTTCGTGACACTGTGTGCAACTGTCCCTCTGTGGTTTAAGAAAGAACATCCTTTCCATATTGGCCTGAAGTCATACTCTTCTGGCCAGCCTCAGAGTAGATCTTTGAAGGCCCTGAATGTAGCAATCAACTGGGGCAACTAAAAAATCAGCTAATGCTGATACCTCACGACCAGCACTCCTAATTAAATTAATTGATTCATGAGTGATGGAGCACTGGAACAGGCTGCCCAGGAGGGTTGTGGAGTCTCCTTCACTGGAGATGTTCAAGACCCACCTGGTGTGACTCGGTCTGGGTGATCCTGCTGTGGCAGGGGGACTGGACTGGATGATCTTTGCCCTTTGAGAGATGCTAAATTGTGCCGGCACAATTTTCAAACAACGTCTGATCTGCAGACTACCAGACACTGCTGCAGAAAATGGCTTTGAAATCAGTCCTCAGCGCTGCCTCTCTGGAAGTGTTTTCAACCTTGGCTGATCCCAAGGAGTCCAAGTTTCTTGCACTTAGCAGTTTTGAGGGAAGCCTGTTTTTTCTGGAATCCATGACTGGTTTGTCTTGAGCATTCCTGCGACCACTGGTGCCTGGGCTTGCTGCTAGCAGTATCTCTGCTTCGGGCAGCGTGGAGGGGGTATTGCAGGGAAGGGCCATTCTTCAATCAGACAGCGCTGACAGCGGTATCTTCCCTGGTGCCACAAGGATTGATGTGAGTGGCTCAAGAAGGGTTGCTCTGCCATCTGTTCCAGCACAAAGACAATGCCCCAGCAGGATGCTGGAAGCTACACGGGGGATGAAATGTGAATGCCAACTTTTCGGTGCTCCGTTACTCTGGTCGGTGTTTGCCTGTCTTGTCTCTGACAAAGTTTTAATTATAATTTAATTATATTTGTGATGCTGCCTGCTCAATATCATGGGGACATGGAAGGTCATTGATAAATAGAATAACCAGTGCATGGAAATTTCTGTAAAGTTTGGTCCCCTGCATGGGGAGTAATTCCAGTCGGCCGATGCTTCTGCAAAGCCTTTCACAATTCCTGCTAGTGCTCTTGGTTTTCTTCCCACAGGCCAAACCTGGAATTTAAGGGACCCTCTTGTTTCTCATTGTTTCTCATGGTTGAGGCCTCACCTCAAGTACCGGAGGCAGTTGTGCACCCCTCACTTCAAGAAAGAGATTGAGGGCCTGGAGTGGATCTGGGGGAGCAACAAGGCTCGTTGCTCCTCTGGACCCACTCCAACCCCTCAATCTCTTGAAGTGAGGGGCCCAGAACTGCCCCCAGTACTTGAGGTGAGATTTTAAACTGAAAGAAGAGAGGTGTATTTTGGAGATTAGGAAGGAGTTCTTCAGCGTGAGGGTAGCGAGACACCGAACAGGTTGCCCAGGGAAGTTGTGGCTGCCTCATCCCTGGAAGTGTTGAAGACCAGGTTGGATGGGGCTCCGAGTAACCTGATCTGGTGAGAGGTGTCCCTGCCCGTGGAGGGGAGTTGGAACGCGATGATCATTAGGTTCCCTTCCAACTCTAACATTTGCCTGATTCTGTGATCCCTGGGTTTATAGCATCAGCTCTTTCAAACTGGACGTGTTCATACCCTTGAATTCTGTCTCCAAAGGTCTACAGGCCAAAGGGGAAGACAGCTGAGATTGGTGCTTACTTAACCCCGTGTATTCCGTTGGTGAGGGTGGTCCAAGTGCTCATTTCATTCTCTGCATCAGACTTGGACACTTGGGTGTCTGTTGTTGGACGGACTAGTCGCTACGAAAGGCTGTTGCTTCAGTCATCGCTTGCAGCACTGGAATGAAGCCTGGACCTCATGGACATTTTAAGGAGCTGGTTTGTTTGTTTTTCCAGAGCAATTTATCTAAACAGGCCAACACAATCAAATTACTTGGGCTTCTAAATACATTCCACTGCCCAGCCTGGCATTTTAATTAGAACTTTTAAAGCGTAATGATTACCTTTCTGCTCCCAGTGTTTCACAAACCTTTCTTAAAAAGTGACCAGTGAATATCACTAACAGCCACACAAAACTCTGGGTTTTTTTAGAAGTCAACCAGACTTTCCACTGGCACGCATCCTGGCGAAGAAAAGCTGCAAGGAGGAGTATGATTTCCGCTGGTTCAAACACACAGAAGCAGAGAATGGCCAAGGGTTCCTTTTCTGCATCTTTATCTTACGCAAAATCCCTCTCACCCTTCTTTGGCTAAAACAGTGCTTCATTAAGACATTGGTCTTTTTGAGATGGGGTAATAACCTGGTTGGGTTACACAACAGTGAGAGGAATTCAAAACGATGTTACGTCGCCTTTGCCGCGCTCCTTCCAAGTGAACTTTGACTTTGCTTCCAAATGAACTTTGTAAGCGGAGCTGTTGCCTGCTAAATGTTGCTGTGATTTATTCTCTGCTCAGATATAAACTGCTTCCTGCTCCTCCACGTGGGTCATTCGTCTGGGAATGAATGAGGGTAAATAATCTGTGCAGTGAAAGGCAAACAGCACCAAAGTTGTTTGTCACATGGAACCGGTCAAGGTGCTAACCAGCATCATGGGATGCTCGTGATAGGACGAGGGGCAGTGGGTGTCAGCTGGTACGTAGGAGGTTCCACATCAACCTGAGAAGGAACTTCTTCTCAGTGAGGGTAACAGAGCCCTGGAACAGGCTGCCCAGGGGGGTTGTGGAGTCTCCTTCACTGGAGATGTTCAGGACCCGACTGGATGAGTTCCTGTGTGACTGGGTCTGGGTGATCCTGCTGCGTCAGGGGGATTGGACTGGATGATCTTTCGAGGTCCCTTCCAATCCCTAATGATTCTGTGATTCTGTGACTCCTTGAAGAGAAGTTGCTGAGGGCTTATTATTAGTTTTGGGGCTCAACCTAATGTGTTAGCACTTAGGTTTTCTCTAGGGCATTTCCTCTCCTGAGAAGCAGAATTTACCCTTCCCTTTAATCATGTTGGCTTTATTCTAGTCCTTCTTCATTAGATGTGGTGCTGGTTTGTCCTGAGAACCCAGTAAATGGTGGCCACTGCTGGTAGAGACACTGGCTGTAGAACAGAGCAAAGTAAGAAGAAAGGGGTGCAGAGGAAGGCAGGGTAAGGCAGGGTACTTTGAGGGACCAAACACTTGACGTAGCTCTACTGGAGAGCCAGAACATGTTAACTAGACCGCACCAATGTGCTTTGGATGGATGAAGGATCATGCACCAGTACAGGGGAGGAGGTGATCTGCTAGAGAGAAGCTCTGTGGAAAAAGACCTTGGAGTCCTGGTGGACAACAAGTTCTCCATGGGACAGCAGTGTGCCCTTGTGGCCAAGAGGACCACTGGAAAGGCTGAGACACCTGAAGCTTTTTAGGCTGAAGAGGGGATGTTATCAATGTCTACACATCCATGAAGGTTGGGCGTCAAGGAGGCATGGACAAGTTCTTTTCCCTTTTTTCTTTTCTCTATTCTTTTCATAGGATGAGGGGCAATGAATTCCAGCTCAAGCACAGAGAGAAGGATGCTGTGGGGGACTGTGTCAATGGCCTTGCAAAAGTCCAGATAGATGACATCCCCTGCCCTTCCCTTGGTCACTGGTGTGGTCACATGTGGTAGAAAGCCACTAGGTTGGTCAAACAGGATTTGCTATGAGCCCCACTGACGATTGGGGACCAGAGTACAGCGCAAGGATGAAGAGCAAGTGATGATACAACTCTCTGATGTACAGAATGATCTTGCTGCTTGTGCTGTCTGTGCTCTCTGTGATGGAGAAAGGAAGAAGATGGGAGTGAAGAACGAAGGAACTTCAACCACAATGAAAGTTATTGAGAATAGATTTATCTCCAAGTTGAGAACTGGGCTATGTGGCACTTTCCAGCATCGGTTCTGAGTATTGATTTGTAATTGAACTAAAAAGTTATTGGTCAGTTCTGAAGTGATACTTGTTTCGTAATAAAATCAGCCGAGCTAGTTCTGGAGGTTTTCTTTGCAAATTGTAGTGCACATCTCAGAAGCTCTTTGTTGCCTCTTCAGTAGGTGATTCCTGATCTGTAGGCTTATGACACCTTTTAGTGTGCTATCAACTGTAGTGTCATGAACCTGGAGGTGTAACAACCCTTTAAAATTGGCCATCAGAAAGTCTGAACGATAGTTCTGCGGCACCCAGCAACACGCCGGCGCTTACTCAGTTTAGTTGCCATCTGATTTCTTTGCGCTGAACCTCGCAATCTCTTTCTCTGCTGCTTGCTCTGTGCTGATTCAATACGAGGACCCACGTTCGTTAAATACAGCTCTGCCCTTGTGGAGGTGATAAGCGAGTACTGTGAAAAGCTGGGACGTTCCAGCGTTTCCCAGTTAAGAGAGAAGGCCTTGACCTCCTTCAGTGTGCAGAATAGGAGCCTCTTGAATCTGTTCCACTGATGTAAAAATAAATAAATAATCAATGCTTCCTGGAACATAGTACAAAGTTTGTAAGAGCCCCGGAGATAAGATAAGATTCCTGTGTGTGAAATCCTTTCACCTTTGTAAAGGCTTTTCTGTGACATGAATTTCCAGTGAAAGGATTAGCAGGAACTGATAGGACGTTCTGAATGAAGAAAGCTGGATCCCTCTTCCTGTCCTCATTGCACGTGCTACGCTAGTGGGCTGGGGTCTTCTGATTCTGAAGACCATTGATAATGGAGATGTGGAGGCAGCGGAAGGACAGTTGTGCAGCCTGTGGGGAGTTACCTACTGCTTCTGACAGAACGAACACCTACGGGGCTAATGCTTGCTCCAAAGCTTCTGACACAAGTCTCTTGGGTTAGCTGGGTAGTGGACCTGCTAAACGTAGAGGCTCTAGAACGTAAGAGTAGGGATGTGTTCCAGTTTGAAAATCACCAGAATTGTCAGATGTATAGATTTGTGCTTTCACGAGGAAAAAGGTGCATTTTGCTTTAAGAGACTGTCACAGGTACCTGCCCTGGAGGGGTCTGGACTAGGTGACAAGATAAAAGGGGCTGATCTGGCCCTGCCTCTTTAGGCTGGGGTCTTCCTCCCTTCGTGGGGCTTCGGCTGTAGCAGCACCCCCCCACCTTTCCAGCGTAGGAGGGAAGAAGGGAGATGGGACAGAGGGGATGCGGCAGCTGGCCGCAGCGTCTGGCCGTGGCCCTGTAGCCCTCCCGTAGATGGCAGGAAGTGGCAGCCCCACTTCCCCAGGCCCCCATTCTACCTCCAGTAGGCAGCAGGGAAGACAACTAGCAGCAGCTTGCCGTGGCTACGCTGCCTTCAGCGTGGGTGCAGTGGGCCCGCTGCGCTCCCGTAGACGTCAGGGTGGAGAGCGGCAGCCCCGCCGCCCTCCGTGCAGCCCCACGGCTCCGACCTGATTCTTCCCTTTCCCCCTGTAGCTGAGGCAGGAGGAGAAAGGAGACGTGAGACTCATGGAACCCTCTCGGCCATGTCAGCAAAGTGGGGGGGCCCTTGCTGACACGGCCATGCGGTTGGTCTCCATCTTGAATCCCGCACGTGGCCAGGGCCATGTGGCTGTCGTCGCCCCATCTTAGAAAACACTTATCAGCAGGAAGAGAGACTGTTTGTCTTCTCTGCCACTGAGAAAAGCTGGGGATGCTCGAGTGTTGGGGAGAGAAGGAGCCTTAAGAGGGGCATCTGAGAATTCCTTCATGCTTAGCTGAAGAAAGCAGAAAGACTCGCGAATCCTTAAACCTTGAGCATGGAAGATGGAGACTGGGTTCTTTTTCAAAACACACCTACTGCATCGAGGGATGCAGTTCAGGCGCTGAGGAATCAGGCCTGCCCGATCGTGCTGGAGAAGCTGTGCTGAAGAATTGAAGAGTTCGCCGATCTGGACGGCCGAGAGTCCAACATCCGCAGGCAAGAGTGGCGGCACGTAAGGGAGAATAGAGAGGGTGGTGGTTCCTATCTCTACTCAACTGACATGTTCTTTCCCCGGGTCTCTAGTGCAAAAAAAAACAAGGACTGATACGATAGCGGTCTCCCGTTGTATTTACTCAGAATATGTGGTCATGAACCCGCCGCGGGATGCTGTTGAAACAAGTGAAAATGCAGAATAAAGAACATAACATCATGACCATGAGTTGGAAGGGATTTTGCTGCTTGCTTTTTGGATGAGCTCCCAACAGAAAAAACCTAATATTTAGTCTTGTCTGTGACTATCTGTTGGGAAAATGTGTTGCATCATTTGTCTGCTGCTTCCAGGTGCTTAAAAAAGCTCAGCAGTTGCTCTCACCAAAACTTGAGTGCTGTCCAAATGTTAAAATTAAGTTCCTGAAGCACTCAGTTCATTCTAGAAGGCCATGCCCTATGGGACAAGAACCTAGACAACAGCTACCCTGCTTTGTCACTCTTGTTGGCATCTCCCTCTCAGTTTTTCTGGCACAAAGTCTTTGTAGGATCACGTAGTAAATGGGATCAAGTGATCTTAAGCTCAATTGTTGCCAAATGGAGACTTTTATCTGGGATAGTCCATCTGATGGTTGGTTAGATAAAGCTGTTGTGCTAATGGAAGATGCCAGAAGGCAAATACAGTTATGAATACCTTGCATGCGTTGACACTCATACCCTAGAACATTTCAGCAGGGTAAGGACAATGTATCACAGAGTCACAGAACATTAGGGATTGGAAAGGACCTCAAAAGATCATTCAGTACAATCCCCTAACACAGAGGATCCCCTACATCAAGTCACACAGGAACAGGTCCAGGTGGGTTCTGAACATCTCCAGAGAAGAAGACTCTGCAACATCCCTGGGCAGCCCACTCTAATACTCTGTCATCCTCACTGGGAAGGAGTTTCTTTTCATGCTTGTGGGTAAGGGAAGTCAGTGGATGGGAGTTTCTCTTAGACTCAATATGAGCCCCCAAAATGCTGTGGACTCTTTGTCATCTGACTCTCCTGCTCTTCCCTTGCTGCTCACTCAAGTTTTCTCACCAAGCACTAAGCAATAGGAGAGTAAGAGCCCACGGAAAGAATGCTGTGAGGGGAGAAAAGAGCTTGGGCCATGGAGAAAGCAAAGTGGAAACGTTTGTCTGTGAGGGGAGAAAAGAGCTTGGGCCGTGGAGAAAGCAAAGTGGAAATGTTTGTCTGTGAGGGGAGAAAAGAGCTTGGGCCGTGGAGAAAGCGAAGTGGAAACGTTTGTCTGTGAGGGGAGAAAAGAGCTTGGGCCATGGAGAAAGCAAAGTGGAAACGTTTGTCTGTGAGGGGAGAAAAGAGCTTGGGCCGTGGAGAAAGCAAAGTGGAAACGTTTGTCTACAGCTTGTTGGTTGTGTAGCCTCATGGAAGAAGATGGAAGGCTCATTCTTTTTTAACTGGGAGACCTGGATTCCTTGAGAAAAGGATCTCTTTGCTCTTCTCATTAGAGCAGCTTTTCTCAAAAGGACTTAACAATTGAATTGAAATTAAAAATTATGTAGAGCTTTTCCTCTTGGGAAAGAGGTACTGCCTCTCCTGACTCCACGAGGGAACCCATCTGGCGAACGCAAGGGAAGTGTTTGAAGAGGACGACCGGTCTTACTGCAGGTTCGGGAAGTTTTGCTGAGAGGTTTCACAATTACTTTCATGACCTGCTGCAAAGTCTATCACACGCCTGACTTTTCCAGTAGGTGGTTATTTTCGTGATGTTCTCCACTTGCAAAACTTCCCTTAACCTACTTCCTCCACATATTGGAAGCTTCCCCCCCCCACAGCAAGAATGGTTTAGGAAGGTCCCATTCCCCTTCCTTTAGAACAGATGGAGCAGAAAACTCCCTCGTTCGTTGCTCAGGGACCCTCTGATTTACCACTGACAGCAGGTAGGAACCAGAACAGCCCTTGGGCTGCTCTGATGAACTCTAGGGGCCAGCTGTGGTGGTTCATCTCTGCGCAGGCATTTGCTCCAGTGCTCTTTGGTCACAGCTCAAGGTCCAGATCTGAGAAATGAATGTGGAGAGTTGGGTGTTTCAGGCTTTATTATGCTTTCCCCTTGCACTGATTTGTAAGTGTGTGGCTGAAGCCTGTGCTGATGGTTGGAGATCTCTGCCAGAAGTCATGATTGCTTCAGGGCACTGCTGAGGAGGAACCAGAGTGGGGTTTTTTTTTCTCCTTTAACTAAGTGTCTTTGAAGTTACTGAAACAACTCATCTACCTGCATTTGTAATCGTAAAATCTCTTTGGGTGGAAGAGAGCTTTGGGATCATCAAGTCCAACCTTTGATGCTGGGTCAGCCCTAACCCACATCCCTCAACATCTGTAGGTTTGTTAAACACCTCCAGGGGCTGCGACTCCACCACTGCCCTGGGCAGCCCATTCAGATGTTTGAGGACCTCTCTGATCAGTGCCAGCTCAGGAAGCCTAACATCTGACGTGTGCTGTGAGACAACAAGTGCTGGAGGCTCTTACTCCCCTAGGACTTCTAAATATCAACCTGTTGAGAGTCTGTTACTGCTCTAAGGAGCAACCACATACACAGACTGGTAGTGGATGCATTTGCTTTGTGATTGACTCTAGAAGACACCATACAGCAGGTCCTCAGTGATGGCATGTTGCACTCCTACACTGAAAAGCCAAGGGTGGTTGGCTCTGCTGGTAGAGCGTGGGACTCTGAGTTCCTGGGGGAAGAGCATGGGACTCTGAATTCCTGGGGGAAGAGTGTGGGACTCTGAGTTCCTGGGGGAAGACCGTGGGACTCTGAGTTCCTGGGGGAAGAGCATGGGACTCTGAATTCCTGGGATCATGGGTTCAAGCCCCATGTAGGACATCTTGAGACAGTACTGTAGGCTGACCCTGCTCCAGCAGAGGGGTTGGACTTGGATGATCTTTCGAGGTCCCTTCCATCCTCTAACATTCTGTGATGTGAAAAACCTCTCAGACTGGGTTTAATAAGTGGAGAGAAGGCAGAGTAGTAGTTTTCCAGCTACTGCCTCACATTTTATCCTGCATGTGATGGAACTGGAAGTGCTTCTGTGTGATTCCAAATCCTCTGGCAGAGGGTCTGCAGGAGTCATTCCAGGAATGCTGCTTCTCCTTGTGTGCAAGACGCTGGGATAAAATGCTGCTAACGAATATCGGGGTGAGGTTGTGTCAGCAGTTCTCTACTAAAGCAAAATACACGTCGATGCTGTGTGTTAAATGTCCCAGAAACAAGGTTGTGCAAATGCTGGGGAGGCTGGGCAGTGGGGAGGTTCCTCAGGGTTGGCCACCGTGTTTTCTGACATCACGGAGCTCTCAATGCTGCTTGGCCAGAAAAAGAGCAGAGCAGCTGGTGGATGTTTTGCAGAGGGCAGACTTTGCTTATCTGCTGTCTCTGCTGCCAGAAGAGCAGCTGAGCTAAAGGGCTGACCAGCAGGATACCCACAGACGTGTGGAGTTCAGGTGCAGAACTGGAACTGAGGCGCCAGATCGCTCCTTCCCCGCGCACCGCTCCACGAGGGAAGAAGTGACGTGGGAGCGCAGGTGTTCCTGCCCTCCATCTGCTCCAGATTCAACGCGGCAGCTCCCCAAGTCGTTCAAGTCCCTTCATTTTCCACTTCTCACTCTGTAAAGGAGAGGGTGGGGAAGCAAAGACTACTTACACAGAAGGGATTTCATAAACAGAGCAATTCCAGAACAATAATAATGAAGGTTCTTTTTCATTTCCTGTGGGGTTTTTTAACAGCAAAGCTGACAAAATTGAGGAGGTAAAGTTCAGCTTTTAAAAGCCAAGTTTTAAAAAGCCTGATAACAGCTTTTTCACTAGAAAGCTCGATGGAACCGTTAAGGTTTGTGGTTTGGATTTCTTTTGTTTCAATTTGAATTTTTAAATAGTTGGGTGGTTTTTTTTTTACCAAAACACAGGAAATACTGACACAGAGGGCTACTGCTAGTTCCCTTTCTGCTCGGAGGCTGCTGTAAACATCAGCTCTCTGCTTTGGATGGGGTTTGGTTTTTTCCACAGACATGAACTATCAAATAAGAGCAAAACCTGTTATTTTTTGGTGTAGCACATAGTGTTTGGGAAATTCCTGTTTTTTAAACAGCAACTTTCTTCTGCTGCTGTAAGAGGATGTCAGGCTGTATGGAGGCAGCATAACGGCAGGACGAGGGGAAAGGGTTGCAGACTTGAAGAGGGGAGATTGAGGCAAGATGTAAGGAACAAACTCTCTGCTGTGAGGGTGGTGAGATGCTGGAACAGGTTGCCCAAGGCAGTTGTGGCTGTCCCATCCCTGACAGTGTCAAAGGCCAGGCTGGCTGGGGCCCTGAGCGTCCTGATCTAGTGAAGGTGTCCCTGCAGTCTAGGACAGCAGAAGACAGCCAAACCCCAGTAACTCTCCATAGCTGCTGCTCTCACGTCTTGTTTCTCAATTCCCATCTGCCATGAAGGCCAATGTTCTTGGTGTGGTTCTGGTTGAACCCTCTAAAGAAGATCCTGCAGTGAACCCCAGGCCTTTTCCTAAGCCCTCGAGACTCCACAGCATTTAATCACCTCTTGGAAGAAGCAGTATTTGTGCCCGTTGGGTGATAAATCACTATCTGCCAGGCATGCGGCCGTCTGCTGCGCTCCGCTCCCACTCGTGGTCTCTTTCATCTTCTGCAAGTTTCTGCACAGAAATATTTCTTTCTGACTCAAAGCTCAGTGCCCTTGGTGCCTTTGTTGTTTATTGGGGTTTTTGATCTGTTTGGTTTTTTGACTGACTGGTTGTTTTGGACTCTGGTCAGCTGCAGGGACCATCAGATACAAGCCCCAAGTGCTCTGTGCATGTGCAGTCTCTGGTCTGCAATAAAGGATTTGCTGTCACAGGCATTAAAAAAATCTCATCTGGCTAGCAAGTCACACGTTGCCCCTTCCTCCCAGTTCCCCACTTCCAGGGGGATCTTTGCTTTGCAGACTTGGGGTAGCTCATGGCTGCAGTTCCAAACCAGCTTACGAGCAGCACAGGGGTGTTTAAAATGTTAAGCTGGACTGTGAACTCAGGACTCTCATAAATCATGAGATCCTCAGCAACTAAGATTCCTAGAGGATGGTGGTGCCCTAAGGTTGATGGTGACTTTTCATGGGATGTGGTCTTGTTAGCCACGTTTCTGCAGACTTCAGAGGAAGAGGACACTGGGTTGGAGCCGTGGGTGTCAATAAACACTTCTATTGTCTGTGCACAGAGACTGGAAACTGGTCTCTCATTGCTCTGGTGCTAAAAGGGGGTGGGAAGTGGCCAGGATTCCCCGGTAGAGTGGTCCCTTCTGTCCACAGCTACCTGTTGTCACCTGGTCTCACAACCTTCCGTATGGAGACGGTGCCAGGGCACGGAGAGAAGGGAACGTGGCCAGGCTGTGCTGCAGTGGTTCCTGAGCGGCGCTGGGCTGTGGTGAAGCAGCTGGTGCAGGTTACAGCATCAGTGGGATTGCTTTCATCTGGGGAAGGGCTAGGCTGGCAAAAATGGCCCCAGGATAAAAGCAGCACGCTGGCTTTTGGTGGCCCTCATCTCCAGTCACATCTCATGAGCAATGGCTCAGCTGAGAAGGAGGCCACACACAGGCTGGGTGGTTTCTGTTGGTAAGTAGATCTTGGGAAAGATTTCTCTCCAATACAGGATTTCATGGATTTCCTCTGTAAGACTTGTGAAAACAAACAAACAAACCTCCTTCTGCAGCTGGAGTGGCTCTGACACTGTGAAATGGATTTGGTTTCCCTGTGTGGTGGTATCCCAGGGGCACTGCCTGCTTGTAGCAGATACCCTTGTGGGATGTGAGGACACTTCTGCGTGGTTCTTCCAGTCAGGTGTCAGCTATCTGGGAGGAAAGTGCACACTGGAGATGAACTTTGCCTTCTTCTCTGTAAGTGTTGTTGGGAATTTGGCCAACAGAGTGAAGCTAGTGCTTCACAGATTGTCTCGAGGCCGTTGCCGGCTGTGTACCGCACACTGTCCACAGTAACTGCTGCTTGTCTCCAGAGAGGATGCACAGAGGTATGAGCACAGAGTTTTGGATGTTGCTGAATGTGAGTAGGGCCAACAAACCCTTCATCTTTTGTGTTCATGATGGTGGCTCTGGTACCTTAAGCAAGAGGGTAAAAAAGGGAGGATGGATTTAGGTATGAAATGGACAGAGAGGTTGGGCATCAGAATCTATGGGGTTGGGACTAAGTGATCTTTTGGGGGTCTCTTCCAATGACTAGGTGATCTTTGGGGGTCTCTTCCAATCCCTGATGTGATCTGTGGTTCTTTGATGTGATCATCGAGTCCAACCCCCATCACATGAGACCGAAGGCCAGTGCAAAGCCTGTTCCTCTCCATGTATGCCCAGGTCTGGTTGCATCTCTCTCCAAAGTGAAAAAAGAGCCAGAAACCACAACTTTTAGTCATGTAATGCTTTTGCAGGATGTCTGAAAGAATTTCCAACTATGATAGCTGTGACTTGACCTTCATCTGTTTTCCATGGCTTGGGGAGTTTCTCATTTTTATTTGTGGTCAAGCCAGCAAAAAGGTTGCACCTTCGACTTCCTGTTTTAAAATTATGATTTTGAAATGTTTGGGAGGTGATGTAATCGTGGAGAAGTAGCTCAGAGAACTCTTCTCGAGAACTTAACCAGGTTGGATCCCGAGAATATATTGCACAAAGGAAAAACCTTCATTTCAGAAACCTCCAGGGAGCATCGGGCAATACAAAAGGATGAGGATTTCACTGGTGAACGTGTGTGCGCGCTGAGGTTCACGCGAGCCAACTCATTGTAGACCCTAGTCTAGTTCTACTGCCTCTTGCTGTTAATGCAGTCTCACAGCTGTTGCTGTGAAAAATCAAGCTCCACAGTGGTTTGAAATCCTTCTGTGCATGTTAAAGGTTAATCCCCTACCAATCCATGGGCACAAATCACTCCAGGGGGCTGGAATTTGCTCTGTTGCTGCCCCACCTGTTGCCTCACTGGTTATGGGTGACTGAGTGGTCCCTCTCTACTGGTTTTAGATGATGTGATGAAAATGGCAGCCTCCCCCTGGCAGTTTCACTGTTGCTTAGATTTGTGTTAGGTCTGTTTGAAGGCTGCTGGTCACCCAAAGATGCTCTGATGCCCACAGCCAGGTGTGGTGGACAGGAGCCGGCAGTGTGCCCAAGTAGGCCAGCGGGATCCTAGCTTGCACCAGGAATAACGTGGCCAGCAGGAGCAGGGAGGTTGGTGCCCACTGGTGTGGGTGCTGGGGTCAGTTTGAGGCCCCTCACTGTAAGGACGTTGAGATACTGGATCGTGTCCAGAGCTTGTGAGGGATTTAGGGAACAAGTCATCTGAAGAGAGGCTGAGGGAACTGGGCCTGGTTAGTTTGGAGTGTTTTTGCTTCCTTCCAGAATTCAAACAGCCTGTGTGTGATATATTGGAGTGATTTCTGTGGGGTCCTCTTAACGTTCTTCCTGAATGCTGTCTCCTTGGAGCAGATGCTGGTGTTTGTATCTAGAAACTCCTTAGAACTCAAAGATTAAGCTCCTGAGCAATGTGTTAATGTAAGTTTAGAGTCTTGCATCTGGGCAAGAACAGCCTCAGGTTGGGGCCTGACCTGTTGGAAAGCGATACAGGAGAAAGGGACCTGGGGTGTCCTGGTGGCCAGCAGGATGACCATGAGCCAGCAATGGGTCCTTGTGTCCAAGAAGGCAAATGGCATACTGGGGTGGTTTAGAAGAGGGTTGGTTAGCAGACCAAGAGGGATTCTCCTTCTCCTTTATTCTGCCCTGGTGAGACCACGTCTGGAATATTGTGTCCAGCTCTGGGCCCTTCAGTTCCAGAAGGACATGGAACTGCTGGAAAGAGTCCAGTACAGAGGCACAGAGATGATGGAGTGGAGCATCTCCCTTATGAGGAAAGACTGAGGGAGCTGGTTCTCTTTAGCTTGGAAAAAAGGAGACTGAGTGGTTTATAAATGTAAGGGCAGGTGTCAGGAGGATGAATCCAGGTTCTGCTCAGTGCCATCCAATGGTAGGACAAGGGGCAACAGGTGTAAGCTGGAACGTAGGAGGTTCCACATCAATAGGAGAAGGAACTTCTTCCCAGTGAGAGTGACAGAACACTGGAATGGGTTGTCCAGGAAGGTTGTGGAGTCTCCTTCTTTGGAGATGTTTAAAACCCACCCGGCCATGTTCCTGTGTGACTTGATCTAGATGATCCAGCTGTGGCCGGGGGATTTTACTGGATGATCTATTGAGGTCTTTTCCAATCCCTAACATTCTGTGATTGTGATTTTATGTGATTCTATGTGAAATCACTAGTCAATGGCTTAAAAAAGTCACAGAACCACAGAATTTAATTGGTTGGAGATGACCTTTAAAATCATCAGTCCAACCTCTGACCTAGCACTGCCAGGTTACCACTAAATCATGTCCCTAGGCAGTAGGTCCCTGTGTCTTCATATTAAAGGTATAAGCAGCACCCTAATATTTGAAGAGGGGTGAAGCAGTGTGACAGAGCACATGTGAAACATCCGTGGTCCTTGACAGACCAATGTTCTGAACATGCAACAGCACCAAATACTCTAGAAGACGCTAACGTTCTCTATGCAGTATCCAAGAGGCACATGAAGACTTAGAGATGCCCTCTGGGTGACTTGTTGCTCTTCGGGTACTTTCACATAACCAGTAGTCACGTAAGCGTGCATCCTTCTGAGGACAAGTGGATTCTTCTACTACCTGAATCCAAGAGAAATGAACGTTTGGCTGAGGATAGCTTGTAGGACTCTGATCAAGTTCCAAACTCCACTTTGATATTTGCATGGTATGAGCTTTTGTTGGAAATGCCATACTCGGTCCTCTCCGGTCGCCTGCGTTCCCCGTGAATGAGAATCCTGCTTGGAGCCAAATTCAACACGCACAAAACTCCAGCGATGAATTTGGCTTATCGTATCGTAGGCAATTTTTTAATCTGATTTTTTTAAACTGGTTTCTTCCTCTAGAGTTTGGCTGTTTGAGTTTGTTTTTTCTTTTCAGGCTCTGCTCTGTTAGTCTATTGTTACAATCCAGTGCCAGTTATCCTTTGAGAACTGCTTTTGTTTCTGATTCTCGTAGATTTAATTCAGAAAGAAATGCATTTGGTATGTTATGAGAAGTTTGGTTACTAGACCACTAGATATTAACTCCAACATGCCAGGCGTGTCGTGGAATAGGGTTTAAATGGTTTTGTGCAATATAAATACTACATAAAAAAGTGTTTATTGTATATTTATATATATCTCCAGATGCTTTTTCATTCAGAGAGCTCAATAATGTCTTTTTATTTACACTCTTGTTGGGGCTTGTACACTTTAAATGAGCAAGAAGAAATATAAGTAGTGTTTCTACATTTTAATATTAAAGCTTTCTTTGCCAGCAGCAGGTAGCTACTGCACTGTGAGTGATCCAGGCAGTTGCTCCTCTGTGGAGTAATCGATTAATTTTTAACCTGAAAGAAAGAACAGAAATACTGTAGGGGAGCAGCACACTCCTTTTTCTGATTCCAGCAAGTAATTCCTTTCTCCTCAAAGGAAGGCTTCTGTTGAAAAGCTGTCCTTACTTAGGATGCTTTGCTTGCTGGAGTCGTTGCTATTTAAGGAAAAGCCGTTTGGGCAGATATGGCCAGTGCTCATCTAGCAGGGTAAAAATTGTGTTTAAATGAATGTGGACTGTCTTTCACATTGTCTGATAGTGTTGCTTCCATTCTTCATTGAATACACTTGGAGATTCCAGGGAATGATGTGAGTCTGTTCCCCGTTTTGCTTCTGATGGCTGCAGAATTGACGCACACAAACTGTTGTATTTCTTTCTTCCTTGACCTGATTAAAAACAAGAAGGTAGAAGGCTTTCTCTAATCAGCTAGAAGAGAGCTGCCTCTGCTCTTACCCAGGCAGGTGGTGATGGCCCAGCAGCTGCATGGGGAGTTCTCTTTCCTCTTCCAGTGGTGCTTGGTACTGTTGGGAATACAAGGTCTTTAAAGACGTGATGTGACTTGAGAGAGGCAAGGGACCCTTTGTGTGTAGTTTGATGCCCTTGAGGTGCTTCCCAGCAGAAGTTACGAATGGTTCATAACAGAGTCTAAATTAAAACTCTCTCTGGAATTGTACTGGGAGGATGTATAAATGTGAACAAGTAACTGGTAGTTTTGAATATCCTCTGAAGTCTTCTAGGCTCCTCTTCGAATCGGCTCAGTGATATGTGAGTGCCGGTAACTGCAGAGGGGCGAGTGTATTGTACTCTGTGTGTCAGTACAAGCTCGTGAGGGTAGATAAGAGGTCAGGCTGCTGATAGTCCTGCATGTGCAGGTGCTGTGTGACCCTGTCACTGAACTCAGTTGCCACTCAGGACCTTGTTTGGTTTCAGAATGCTAGGTCAGGCATGCAGGCTGCAGGAGCTTCTTGGACTGTGGGTGGCTGGCTGTGTAGGTCTTCTAGCAAATATCAGGATCATTAAAGTCCTGTAGAAGACCTAATCAACCTCCTCATTCTGCTCAGGGGTGACACATAACAGTGTCACCCCTGGCAGCCTGCCCCTTAATCCACACCCACACACTCTCAGCGCTCTCTTCATCCTCCCCTGGACAGAGCTCGGTACATTCCAGCTGCTCTCTCATGTAGACAGCAGTCCCTCCACCCTGCCTTGCTGACCTGTCCCTCCTGAAGCACTGCTTCTCCAGTCGTGCTCTCTGGCTGGAACTCTTGAGCAAACACAGGGAAAGGCTTAGCATGAAAAGGCATCAAATTCCAAGCAGCCATTTGCTTCTCTTAAGTCTCCACAAAAAAGAAGTTTCAGGTCCCACCCTTAAACAAGATCCAAGCCTCGCTAGCAAAGCCAGGCCTCATATTAAAGATTATTTGGCCAAAGAAGCACAGGCAGCAAAGTTTCCTACAGCTAGTTTCTTTGAGTGATGACCTTCATCTTTCTCCAAATGAATTTGAAAACTCTTCCTACGCTGCATGACCTCTGGTGAGGTTTGGTTGGTTGCATCATGAGGAGACCACGTTATGTATCAACATCTGTTTCTGCTGTTCCCATGCGTGTCTTGCCACGTGATGAATTTTTACTCTTTTTTTCTTTTTCTATTCCTTCTTAATCTAGTTTTTGTTTTTATTACACCTGATCTCTCCTCCTTTCTCCAGATAGGGTGACAGTGCAAAGGAAGCTACTCGGGGACCCCTCACTTCAAGAAAGAGATTGAGGTGCTGGAGTGGGTCCAGAGGAGCAACGAGGTTGAGGAAGGGACTGGAGGGAAGGTCTGCTGAGGAGATGCTGAGGGAGCTGGGGGTGTTTAGCCTGGGGAAGAGGCCAGAATGAGAGGGCAGGGCCTGGAAGTGCCAGGGGAGGGTTAGGTTGGATGTAAGGAAGCCCTTCCTTGCAGATAGGGTGATCAGATCCTAGAATGGACTGCCCAGGGCAGTGCTGGAGTCCCCATCTCTGGAGGTGTTGAAGGACAGCCTGCTTGTGACCCTGAGTGCCCTGGTCTGGCTGATGTAGTGATGTTAGATCCTGGGCTGGATGAACTCAGAGCTCTCTTCCAGCCTCAATCATTCTGTGATTCTGTATGCATGAGAGAGGAGATGCTTTTGCTCTTTGTCCTGCTTCGGAGTCTGTTGCCATTTAACTAATTTCCTCTGGTGGAAGGGACCTCTGTGATGACTTTGCCAGGCTGTCAGAGTTATAATGGACTTCAAACGAAGTGAACTTCTAGGCTGGCACAGACAGGATAGCTTCACATGTGTTCCTGATGGCCATGGGTCAGGGAAGGACTCTTCAGATGCAGTTGGTAAGAAAGTTGTCTGGGGAAACATTAACTCTCTGAGGATGAGTAGGATCTTGGTGTAAAGCAGCATGCCAAACTACAGTTGGGAATTTGATGTTTTCCCTGCAGCTCTTTAGTTAATTCCTCCTTCCAGTAGCTGTTTCCCTTGGAAGACGTTGTGCCTGCAAAGGCCACCCTTGGTGTAGAGAGCTCTGATTTCAGCAATTACTTCTCTGATAGCTGACTGTGGTAGAAAATCACACTGTGCAGAGCACAAGCACGGGGCATAAGATCAGAAGACGAGGCTTGAAGGCAAAAGTCATGGCAAACCCTGACTCTGAGGCTTAGTGGTGATGTTGTTGGCACTCTGATGAGCGTAAGGACCTTGACTGCACTGTGGTTCTTCTTTATCTAGGCAACCATGCTCTGTGCAAGTGATTCTTAACTGTCACTTGTATGTTTTACTTGCAGAGGAGGGCTTTGCTTGTGCTGTGAAGGACAGTAGTGTCTCTGCCTTTGCAGCAGCAGCTGCTCTAGAACCTGCCCTCCAGTCACCACAACCTTCTGAGTTGTTCGTTTGTGGGAAGGCAGGGGAGGGAGTTTCCAAATCTGAGCCAGCAATGCTGTTCACTATCCTTGTCAGAAGACAAGGACAGTGTGTGAGCACACAGACTGTTCTGCTGGCCACCCATGTGCTTGCACAGCACAGTAAAGCCCCAGTTCCAAGAGACACGTTCTGGCACTCGCCTCAGGTGAGCGGTTAATGGCAAATCTGCCACGAAGCGTGACTCAGCCTTGGGAGTGAGACAAACAGATGGAACCAAACAGGTCTCTTTGCTCTCAGGGTGATACAGATGCCATCTTCCGGGCTGAATTCAGGCTCGAGGCTTGGTGTTGAGGCCAGAACGTTTCACTGGTTCAAGTGATCAGTGGATCACCAGCGAGCCACGTGAGCTGAAGTCAGTATCTAGAGAAACTACTTCTGAGTGGTCACTGAAGGTCCTGTGACACTGTGGGGTACAAGGGCAGGTTAAACTTAGAGATAAGCTAGCAGACAGAAGAGCTTTTGTGACTCCTTGAGTTTGGGTCTGGAGAGGGTCCTTCATGTGTCTGATGGCAGCCCAGGGCACGAGCAACCAACACCTCATGTAATGATGAGATTTAAGGGAACAAACATCTGGAAAACACGATCCCACTGCAGGCACCGGCTGGGAAAACCTGAAATGCTCTGCAGGACAGCCACAGCAAGAACCCTTACGATGGAAGGTGAACCCACCAGCTAGTGGCTTCTGTCAGCTTTCAGACTGGCTCTTCTTGGTGCTGTGGGAGTGGATGCCAAACATTTGAGACTTGAGGCTGTTCCTGTGGAGATGTTTGCTCACCTGCAAGGCTGTGCAGCAGACAGCACCATGTGTGTGGTTGGAAAGTCCCCCCACTGCAGTAGGACTTGACCAGCGAGGAGAGGGTTGACACACATTTGTTTCCTCCTCTTTAATCTTTCTCACAGTCTGGAGACAGGTGCAGGGAGAAGGTCCAAGCACAGAGACAGCCATTGCTCTGACATGATGTAGACTAATCAGAAAGCCTAAGCAAGTGGTTCCATCGTCCCTGTGGGACTTGGTCTGGGTGGCCCTGCTGCGGCAGGGGGATTGGACTGGATGATCTTTTGAGGTCCCTTCCAATCCCTCGTGATCCCACGATTGTGCTCGTTAAAAACATTAACAGCACTTAAATGACTTTGTGGTTTGCTTTTGGTTTTGTTGTTTGCTTTGGGGTTTTTTTATCTGGAGATGGTATCAGATGGTCTCAATCTGTGTGGTGCAGTCAACAGGAACACCTTTAGGTAGTGGTAGCCACCACTGCAAGCTGCAGCTTACGGAGGTGATGCAAAAAGACCGCTTGTGATAAATGCAGCAGAGAACTGCTGAGCTGTGGTGAAGAACAATGTTTGCAAAGTACCTGAAGAAAGAGAAACACCCTGTTCTTCCATGGAGTCAACTAGAAAGGCTTCAGCTGGTGTCTGCGGAGCTGTGTTGATCTAAGCTTCAGCTGAGAGTCTGTCCCACTCTTTATGATGACTGTTTTGTAAATGGGCAGGAAAGTACATGGGAGACTTCTGCCTCTGCTCTCTTGGTGGCCATCAGCTCAGTCCTCCTCTGGAGGTAGCCAGTGCCTCTATTTATCTGGCTTCTGTAAACTGCCCATAGTAATTACTGTTGGACAAGCCTTCAGAATAGCCATTTCAGCCCTTTTCTTGAGCAAGTAATAGCCACTGTGTCCACCTAACATATTACTGATTATACAGGTCCTTGACATCTCTCTGCAGCTTCTCCCTGATGTGTTTTGGGACCTAGGATCCTAGTCACAGAATGGCCAGGGTTGGAAGGGACCTTAGAGATCATCTAGTTTCAACCTGCCTGCATAGCATAGGCAGGGACACCTTCACTAGATCAGGTCACTCAGGGCCCCATCCAACCTGGCCTTCAACACTGCCAGGGATGGGGCAGCCACAACTTCCTTGGGCAACCAGTTCCAACATCGCAGCACCCTCACAACAAAGAGTTTGCTCCTCATGGCCAACCTCAAGCTCATCTCTTCCAGTCTGGAACCCTTTCCCCCTGTCCTCTCACTACCACTTGTGTAAAAAGTCCTCCCCCAGCTTTCTTGTAGCCCCCTTCAGAGGTTGGAAAGCTGCTAGACGGTCACCTAGGAGCTTCCTCTTCTCCCAGCTGAACAACCACAACTTGCTCAGCCTGCCCTCATAGGGAAGGTGCTCCAGCCCTCTGCTCTCTGGATCTCAGGAGTTGCTCTCCTCTGGCCCTTTTCCAGGAGCTCTCTTCTTACGTGGGGAACTCCAGTACTGGACTCAGGTGGGGTCTCAGCAGTGCAGAGAAGAGGGGTAGAATCGCCTCCTTCAGCCAACCGTCATGGCTTCTTTTGATGGCGTCCTCCATAATTTCAGCTATTGGCACGTACACCAGCAGCCTGTTGTACAGGGGGCAGCTGTGCTGTTAAGTCACTTATTTCCTCACACAGTCCCATACAGTCCCACACAGTCCGCGTAGTCCTTCGTGTCTTTTCACCTTCAGAGCAACTGGCATGGTCTTTGCAACACTTCAACCAGAGAACATTGCTCCCCAATAGTTTCTATTGAAAATGGAGTGTCAGGTTGATTTAAGTGTGACATGGAGAGATCTTAGCTGACACCAGAGCTCCTGCCAACAGTCCTTGCTGTTTGGCTTTGCAGGGCTTAACATCTGAATTCGCTTCCTTTCCAGTGAAGTTGTGATTCTGGTTTAAGTTGTCTGCTGTCCCGATGAGTAGGGCAGGAGGACTCTTGCTTTTCAACACCTTCGCGATGAATCGGAACGAGCTCCGCTTGCTAGCGCTACCTGCGATTAGACATCCGCCGTGACCTGCGTTTGGAGTGGCTTGGCTTGAGGGGATCGTGTGAAGTGAGTTGGTGGCCCTGCCCCAGAGAGGTGCCACGTGGGATGCGTTGTCCAGGGATGTCTAAGGTGGTTCTTCCTGCTCAGGCTTTCTGCGGTAGGATTTGTGGTTGAAGTCACAAACGGTCAGCGGCACAGAGCAGGACTTTGACACTGGTTGGTGTCACTGTTGCATAATATTTAGG
This sequence comes from Rhinopomastus cyanomelas, assembly GCA_013400115.1. NCBI lineage: Eukaryota > Metazoa > Chordata > Aves > Bucerotiformes > Rhinopomastidae > Rhinopomastus > Rhinopomastus cyanomelas. The sequence continues at coordinate 490,079 of VXBP01001081.1, read as the reverse complement.
AACCCTGCAAGAAGCCCGGTCAAATCAATCTGCGTGTGTTTCAATACTCAGAAAGAAGGCAGTGGAAAAGTTTGGGGAAAAACCAATGAGATCTTACCAGAACGGGATGTAGGTTCAGCACCGAGACAGACCAAACTCTCCTTGTCTTCCACCAAGCCAGGGATTCACCAACTGTGGTGACAACAGACGCCGAATGCTGAAATCAGTGGAAAACCAAGGCGCTCCACCTGCCAAAAGACACTTTGCAGATTTGGAACTTCATCTACCAAAATGAATGATGAGGGCCTGTAGAAACCCAGCGGCTCATGGCTTCTCACTGCAAAACTACGTAAGGCCCCAGCATGTATGGAAATGTGGCAGATTCAATTTATCTTCTTTCAAGGTTCTGTACATCATTGTGAATGAACGTGAGCACGGAGACAACAAGTGCTTTGCTTACGTTGCCTCCAAAACCAATGAGCCAAGAAAGATTGATTGAACCTGTCTTTGTTCCTCATCCCAGGGAACTAGGAACAGTCACGCTGGGCAGACAGCAGGATGTGAGGATCCTGCCTCACCATCACATGAGACTTTACTTGCTGCGTAAATGTCATTTTGAAGGTTGTGGCCCCTCTATTTTCACCTGTAAATGCTCTAGCTCATCCTGGGAGATGATGTCCTCAGTCTAGACTTTGGTTTTGAAGTCTGTGTTCCATATAAATGTACAGATTCCCTCTGTGCAGAGTGTTCTGGAGTGACAGTACCTAAAACTTAGGAGTGCCCTGTCAAATCATAGAATCATCATCACTGAAAATGACCTCCAGGATCATCAAGTCCAGCCCTAGTCCCAACATCTCTTAACCCCTAGACCATGGCCTTACGTGCTCCAGCTACTAGTTTTTTGAGCACCTCCAGGGATAGGGACTCCTCCACCTCCTTGGGTAGACTGTTCCAGGGCCAACCACTCTCTCAGGAAAGAACCTTGTCCTAAGGCTCAATTTAAACCTCCTCTGATGCAACTGGAGGCCATGAGGAATGAACCGGGGTGCTGGGGAGGGATGTGTGTGGTAGTTTTAAAGATTGTTCAGGGTCGTGTTGAGTGTAAGACCATGATGCAGATTCTGTTTGTGTGTCCAAATGCATCTCATTCAATATGGACCTCGTTAATGTTTATAAATATGGAAAGAGTGGGCATCAGGAGGATGGAGCCAGGCTCTGCTCAGTGCCATCCAGTGATAGAACAAGGGGCGGAGGTTGTCAGCTGGAACACAGGAGGTTCCACATCAACATGAGAAGGAACTTCTTCATGGTGAGGGTGACAGAGCACTGGAACAGGCTGCACAGGGAGGTTGTGGAGTCTCCTTCTCTGGAGATGTTTCAAACCTGCCTGGCCGTGTTCCTGTGCAACTGGATCTAGGCGATCCTGCTATGGCAGGGGATTTGGATTGGATGGTCTTTTGAGGTCCCTTCCAGTCCCTGACGTTCTGGGAACTAAATTTGAAGGTGACATTGTGGGCTCAGAGCTGTTCCTCAGATTTGTCGTGGTTCTTGTGTCTGCTCTTTGGGGCTTGTTTAATGAGGATGCCTTCTAACCACACCTGTAGGTGGATGAAGCACTACTTTTTCCTCAGAGAAAGAATGTATTTCTTAGAATGGCATCCTTTCAACTATTTAACATCAGCTTTCAGTCTGGAAAAAGCTGTTTGTGAGGTTTCCAGAGACTCCTGCCAAAATGCCATGAGACCAGTAGTTCACATTGGCTTCCAAATGTATCTGGAATGGAGAAGTGCAGACACAACACAGCGGAGCGGCAAGAAGCAAGAGTTCACCAACCACTTGTGAACTTTCAAAAGGGATTATTTCTGGCTCAGTCTGAGAAAAACAGACTTTGGGGAGGGGGACAGTTGACTTTATTGCCCAACATTTTTTCCATTCTGAAGCAAATCCTCTTCAGAGTAAAGATCAGTTTCATTAATTAGCAGAGAATCACCATTTGCTGACTAATGAGTAGTTTATTCTGTTGAGAGTAAACAATAGCTTTTCTGTTGAGGTCTGTGCTGAAAACGTGTTCCTATTCAGAATAGTTTTCACCACCTGTATTTGTCTGTCACCCTGAGTGCCGTGGTCTGGCCAGAGTGGTGATGTTAGGTCCTGGGCTGGATGAGCTCGGAGGGCTTCTCCAGCCTCAGCCATTCTGTGATCCTGTAGTAACCAGCAGCCCAGCAAGCAGGACAAACAAGTGGGTATGTCAGAGCCAAGCTTCACAGGAGTCACAGAGAAAAGCATCCAGATCAGGGAGTTTCTTGTGTTATCCAAAAGCCCTGCTCAGCAGCCAGGTGCCTGTTGTGGGATTATTCTCTCTGGTTTGGGTTGAAGTTTCCATCCCATGTGGAAACACTTGTTGAAGCTGTTCTATTTTTAATAAGATATTTGGGTTCAAACAGTAGACATGTTTCACATGAAACACTGCTGCTCTGGGAGTTTCTTAACAGTGTTTACTTGCTGATCAAGGTTTGCTTTCAGGGAGTAGGGTTGGGGGTTTTTTTTTCTTCCTTTGATTCCTCCTTCATTAGAAATAAAAAGTGGTGGTCACTGGGCCAAGACCTGCACAGAATTCAACCTCTTCAGACTTCAGCCAGTTGCTTAGTCTCGCCTGGTGTGTAAGGCACGGCATCCAACAGAGACACACATCTCTACATGGAGCACGGCACAAATCGTGAAGAGAAGTAGGAGATTTTCAACCTGAGAGGGGATGACTTCACGGTGAGGGTGACGGAGCACAGGAACAGGCTGCCCAGGGGGGCTGTGGAGTCTCCTTCACTGGAGATGTTCAAGACCCACCTGGATGAGTTCCTGTGTGACTTGGTCTGAGTGATCCTGCTGTGTCAAGGGGATTGGACTAGATGGTCTTTCGAGGTCCCTTCCAATCACTAATGATTCTATGACTTGGTCTAGGTGATCCTGCTGTGGCAGGGGTATTGGACTGGATGATCTCTGGAGGTTCCTTCCAATCCCTGATGACTCTGATTTTGTAGTGATTATGAAAAGTGTTCTGCAATCTGGTAGAGGGACCCCCGAAAAAAAATAAGTAGTTACTCATCTCCCTAAATTCCTCCAATTCCCCTGCGGTATGTACACGTGTGTGTGTGTGTGTGCATAGGAATATGTGATGTATAAACAGGGTTCTCTGCCAGTGACTCACTCGTCATCTCTCACGTATTGGCAGCAGATCCTATGTACACACTGAGAAGGTGGTTCAGTCCCAGCAGGAACGTGTGCATGTGGAGGTAAAACTCCACACTCCAGCCCTGCTGGAGCAGGGTGGCTACAGTGCCCCACACATTCCTCCAGGTATGTGCAAGTCAAATACCTACTGACCTGGAGCAGTCATAGTTCAAACAGCCCAGGATGCCTTCCTGCCTGCTGTGACCTGGCAGAGCCTGGGAGAGCTTGAGGTTCCTTGACGTGCGGCTGGCGGCTGCTCCTTCAGTTGAAGTGGAGACTTTCATGCTGGTGCTAAAGGGAAAGAAATGTTTGCCTTCAGAGTTAGCTTTCTGAAATCATTGCACAGGGACAGCTGTCTTCAAATGAGTGCTTGCACAGGGAGCAGTCATTCTGCAGCCTCTTCTGGAGGTGGGTGAGGAGCACTTTCCTAAATCGAGGTTGTCAGTGATGCTCTAGATGCTGAGCAATTCCATGTCTACTGTGATGCTGATGTGATGGAGATACTGGCACGCCATAGAAGAGATGTCGGCTTCTGCCCACTTCCTTTGAGCCTCCTTTGAACTTTGCTCAGGGAGATGAGAAAATCACTTTGTGTAGGTAAGATATCACTGAATCACAGAACCTCTTCTAGTTTCTTGAACAGAAGGAGGTTCAGATGTACCTTACTTTGTCCTCCCCCCACGTAAATTAACCTTTGTTTTAATAGCACAGCAGTGGACTCAAGGAAATCCGAGCTTGTTTCTGGTGAAGCAGGGCACAGCACTTTTCCAAACACCCTGATGCTTGCAGACTTAAGGTTTTGGTGTTTCTTGAAGCACCTTGCTGCGCCGATTTAGCCGCAGCCGTAACCAAGAGATGTAGAAGCGATAACAGACATGAAAAGTAGCTGCACTAATTTGTCAAGTACTGGGGGCAGTGCTGGGCCCCTCACGTCAAGAAAGACATTGAAGTGCTGGAGGTGGATGTGAGGAAGCCCTTCCTCACAGAAAGGTTGATCAGACACTGGAATGGACTGCCCAGGGCTGTGGTGGAGTCCCCATGCCTGGAGGTGTTGAAGGCCAGCCTGGCTGTGGCCCTTGGTGCCCTGGTCTGGCTGCTGTGGTGATGTTAGGTCCTGGGCTGGGCTGGATGAGCTCAGAGGGCTTTTCCAAGCCTCAGTCATTCTGTGACTCTGTGTATTTATAAAGTGGTCCAGATAATAATGAGGGGCTGTGGTGGGAGCAAACGTGGTAAAATGGCTCCATCACAAGTGCAGCCCTTCACGTCAAGGGCTGAAAAGGAGATAAAGACCTTTATTATATAGGGACTCATATACTTTACTGCCTATGGAAGTGAAGAGGCTGTAAATTCAACCTCTGAAGTAATACAGCATAAAATAATGAAAGTGTGGTGATTTTAACATAAAAGCTTTGATTTTACATACATTTTAACACAGACTTTAATTACCTAGTGCTTAGGCTCGCTTGGGACCATGGAAAAGGGGGATGATTGGTACAGCACACCTTGTCTTGGCTCACTGTATTCTGCATGCAGAGATAGAGACAGTCATGAAGAGGAACAGATGTCTTCAAGTCCATTGAGGACCCTTGACATGCTCCCTGGATTTTATGGTCTCTTGATCCCTACGCTTGAGCTGTACGTTTGATCAGACACCACGTGTGTGACTTGGCTCTGCCCAAGGCATAAAGAGGGGTCACTATCCAATCAAAATAGATGGTAATCCATTGATAATTTCAAAAATGACCATAAATCTCTAATCCCTTCATGAACTTCTGTTGCATAATGATCCAATTAACACAGCCAGGCTTGATTGCTGTTGCATTAAATCACAGAATTATTGAGGCTGGGAAAGACTTGTGAGCTCATCCAGCTCAGTCCTAGAATGGGCAGTCCATTCCAGGGTCTGATCATCCTTTCCACGAGGAAGGGCTTCCTAACATCCAACCTAACCCCACCCCAGGCAGCTTCAGGCCTTTCATCCTGGTGCTAGTTGCCCGGGGGAAGAGCCTGACCCCCATCTGACTACAACTTCCATTCAGGGAGCTGTAGAGAGGGAGAAGATCCCCCCTGAGTCTCCTCTTCTCCAGGCTGAACACCTTCCAACTCCCTTATCCTCTCCTCATCAGACCTGCCCTCCAGTCACTTCCCCAACCTCACTGCTCCTCTGGATCCACTTCAGCCCCTCCATCTCTTTCTTGAAGGGAGGGGCCCACAACTGCCCCCAGTAGTTGAGTTGGGGGGCTCCCCAGTGTCCAGTACAGGGGGAGAACTACATCCCTAGTCCTGCTGGCCACACTATTGCTGATGCAAGCCAGGATGCCATTGGCCTTCTGGGCCACCTGGGCACTCTGCTGGCTGCTGTTCAGTCAGTGGTCAGTCAGTACTGCCAAGTCCCTCTCTTCGAGGCTGCACTCCAGCCCCTCAGCCCCCATGTTTCTAAGGCACAGTGCTCTTTGGGATACAGTCTGTGCCTTAAAACCCCTCGTGGGCTCTGAAAGCAGAAGTTGGTGCTAACTTTTGAAAACACTAGTATTAACCCTGCATCCCAAGCAAATCAAGCAGCAGCTCACACTCACGGGTACCTCTAAATCAGGGCAGCACCAAGCTGAGCTGAGAGCACTGTGCCCACCACGCCAAGCACAGACTAGAAATGCCCAGTGAAATTTCACAACATACCTGTGGAGCAAGGGTTGCAATGTGCAAATAGCACGGATTCCTCACTACCAGGAAGGAGAAAAAAAGCTTTTCACCCTGCACAATGTGAGTCCTGCAGTGGACGTGAAAAACCAGTTCCACCCTGTGAGCGGGAGTCTGAAGAATAAACAGAGCATCTGAATATTAATTTAAACCTGAAGTGAACCGTTGGCTCCTGGTGAATCAATATTTGGTTTCGTGGCCCTTTGTTGCCTTGGGGGTTCCTTTATGGAGATGAATTGATGTGCAGACCTTCCTTTTGAATGACTTGTCACACCCGTGAGCTGGGGTGCTGTGAATGGTCAGAGCTTGCCTTCTCCTGGCCCCATAAATTGGCCCCCTACAAATTCATGAAAGCTGCTTCTGAAAGGCAGAAATGCAAACAGAGTGGAATGAAAACCTTCCAAGGCACAGACACACATCCTCCATGCTGTGTCTGTGGGCAACAAACACCGTGGCAAACTGTGGCTGAACTCCACGGCAGCCAGAGGAGTGATGGAGAGCGGCTTGGTGAGCCCTTCTGCCAGCTGCCTCAGCACCTTGGGTGGATCCCATCTAGCCCCGTACTGCGCCCACCTCAGCAGCACAACAGACTGACAATCAACATGAACTTGGGTGGTGGGGGCTACATTCAGCTCCCCATCTTCCTGTTCAGGGGACTGGGCACTCAGGAGCCACTGGCATTGCTGGTGAAGACTGGGACAAAGTAGGCACTTAGTAGCTCAGCCTTTTCCTTCCTCCTTTGTCGCCGGGTTTCCTTCTGTATCCAGTAGAGGATGGAGATTCCCCTTAGCTCTGCTTTTACTGTTGGCAAATGTATAGGAGGATTTTTTATTGTCTTTACCAGCTAGAACATTATTTTGCAAACATTCCATTTTCAGGGCTATTTATTAGCAAAGAAACCTGAAAAGCTGGCACTGAAATCATATTTTTAACATGCAACCAGGAATCAGGACCTAGTGCCTCATTTTTCAGTTTTCCCATGCGTCCTTGAAGAATTTACTCAGATTTGTTTGTTTCACCTGCTAAAGGAGAATCTTATGTTTAAATTAGGGCAGCTCCTTAAGTGTTTAGATGGATTAGGATCCTTCCGAGAGTTTCCTAATCTCTGGGGAAAAAAATAGATAATTATAATCGGTTTAGGGCTGGGTGAGTAAAAGGAGATTGAGGAAAGAAAACAACCAGTGGAAGAAAAAGCAGCTACAGTTTAAAACATTCCTGGAGCACAGCACCTGTTGCAGAGCTACGTGGGAGAAAGGGAACTGGGGGTCCTAGTGGCCAGCAGGATGACCATGAACCAGCAATGGGTCCTTGTGGCCAAGAAGGCCAATGGCATCGGGGAGTGGATTAGAAGTGAGGTGGTTGGTAGATCCAGAGAGGTTCTCCTTCTCTACTCTGCCCTGCTGGGACCACATCAGGAATATTGTGTCCATTTCTGGGCCCTTCATTTCCAGAAGGACACAGAACTGCTTGAGAGAGTCCAGCACAGAGACACAAAGATGGTGAAGGGAGGGGAGCATCTCCCTTATGAGGATAAGGCTGAGGGAGCTGAGCTTGGGGAAAAAGGAGGCTGAGAGGTGACCCCATTAATGTTGATAAATATGGAAAGGGCAGGTGTCAGAAGGGTGGAGCCAGGATCTGCTCAGCGGCACCCAACAGTAGGACAAGGGTTAAGGGGTGTCAGCTGGAACATAGGAGGCATAATACAGGTTTTTTCCCAAGAACTGAAGATTCCCCCGATACCTACGGGTGCTCACCCTGCTGCACCCCTCAGCCCTCCTCTCCCCACATCGCACGGTCATCAGTTGCCTCCCGGCGCCGTGTTCACAGAAAAGTGAGAACACAGATTGCAGAGCGCGACCATTCCAACCAAGGGGCATCTCTGCCAACAACTTTTACCTGGAAAAACAATGCTTTTTAAAAAGAAGAGATAAGGCACAGTCCTTGGTGGGGTCTGGAATTGCACAAACCCATTGGCTGCTCGGAGGCGCAGCTATTTGGCACGGGGCGTCGCTCTGGGAGCCGTTTCCAGGTACAGTGCGGAGCAAATCAAGCCCTGTCTTGTTTCTGGGAGGTCCCTGTCCTTGCCATGAAATTGCATTAAGCAGTCAGAATGCTGTGGTCACTGGCATGATTGGGGCCGGTCCCGGAAACAATGGGAAGGGAGCCAAAGTCTGGAGGGAGGGAGGGAGGGCGGGAGAAAGGCCTCTGTGAACAGTTGTAGCTGAGGTTGCTGACTTCGAAAGAAAGCGTTGACACTGCTGTGTCTTTCAGACTGCTAGCGACGCTCTTACACCTCAGCCGGCCCCGTACGTGTCCGTGCTGTGTCCTTGTTAGCCCTGTGGCTGCGAGCTCTGTGTTGAAGAGACAGGTTGAACATTAACTTGCCTCACAAGCTTTTTTCATCCCCACTCTCTAGTAGAATACCTGGAGTGTTGCATCCAGTTCTGGGCTCCTCGGATCAAGAGGGATGTGGAGATGCTGGAGAGGGTCCAGTGTAGGGCAATGAGGATGATGGAGGTGGAGCACCTCCCTTATGAGGAGAGGCTGAGGGAGCTGGGTCTCTTGAGCTTGGAGAAGAGGAGACTGAGGGGTGACCTCATTAATGTCTACAAATATTTGAGGGGTGAGTGTCAGGAGGATGGAGCTGGGCTGTTCTCGGTGTCATGTAGTGATAGGACGAGGGGCAATGGGTGTCATAGAAGGTTCCACATCAACCTGAGAAGGAACTTCTTCACGGTGAGGGTGACAGAGCACTGGAACAGGCTGCCCAGGGGGGTTGTGGTCTCTCCCTCACTGGAGATGTTCAAGACCTGCCTGGATGTGCTCCTGTGTGACTTGGTCTGGGTGATCCTGCTGTGTCAGGAGGATTGGACTGGATGATCTTCTGAGGTCCCTTCCAGTCCATAATGATTCTATAAGAGACAGAAAGGCTATCAGAAGGCAGAAGTGTTCAGGATCTTTACTGCCCAGTGAGGCAGTCCTCCACACGTCAAAGCAGAACCATTACAACCCCTCATACCTACCACCAGCACCGTGGTTCTGTGTGACTGCTGGTAACTGGATCCCCATCAGCTGCCTGGACAATCTGCAGACACCCAAATTGTCCTCCACAGACCCTCAAGGACAGAGATAGCTGCAGACAGAGGCAGGACACCCAAAGGAAATCAGTCATGTCAGAGTGCTCTGCTGTGGAAGAATTAAGTGGGAGACAGGAAGAACAGCTGGGTGGGTGGAAAAACAGCTAAGTGTTGGGAGAAGAATTGCAGCTTTGGTGTCTCTTCCAGTCCGATGAGGAAAAATGTCTTGTGTGTATCCGTGTGCCTGAAGGAAATTCTTGGTGGATGAGCAAAGCTTCTAGCTTTTCACACGAGGCACTTCTTGCTCAAGACAGTGAAAGGTAGTGCCTAGGACAAGGATGCTGCTACCTGGTCCTCCCGCTGAGTTGGTGCAGCATTAGGCTTGTTGGGCCACTTCGTGCCCACGTTTCTCCAGCTTGTGCCTGTGTTTCTTCAGTTCTAAATAGGAAAGTGATGTCTGACCCCAGTGGGTGGCAGCTGCAGCACTTGAGACTGGTTTTCTCAAAATGTTGGATTTCTTTTTTCCTGTAAGAAGTGGTTGAGTCTGATGAAGTCTACGGCATGAGGCAGTGAAAAAGGAGGGTTGGAGAGTGGCTTGTGTGGCTGAGAGCTCACCTGCTAGTTCATCTGATAAAAGATATTGACTTTGTCTCCAGACTTTGTTCTAGATAGAAATAAACAAGAGTCATGGTGTAGAATCCAGTGCCAAGAGAGAGTCAGTGTAGCCCTACTCTGTGTTGGCTTATACCCAGCATGGAAGGAGCTCGAGAGAGGGGCTCCTCTGATGAGATTTAACTGAAAAACTTGTGTGTAATACATCCAGTGCTCCAGAAACAGACACGCTGATGTTCTCCCCATGGGCACAGACATGGGCACCAGAAGGCAGCTGTGCTTTCCAATGTCAGGACTGCTGCTCAGCTTCCACACATGGCCTGTGCTCAGTAAAACTGATAGGCTTCTCTAACTCCTGAAAAATGAGAAGAATCAGCACAGTTGTGGGATTCCAGCAATAACTCAGTCCCTTTAAAGCAAGGTTTGTCTGGATTTAGGTGCAAAAACAATGCAGCAGGAGCAGTGCAGCCTGAGAACCTTTTTCTGCATAACCTCGGCGTCAGTTCTCATCCCCAAGCTCACTTTTCTGTAGGTTGTTTTGGCTTCATCTGAACGTTTCACAGTACTTGGGAATCTTCATGATCCCTGTGAAGCAGGAAAAGTATTACTTGTCTGCTTTTGTTTTAAGGGGAGGTTTATTCCTCTCTCCAAGGGAGGTTGTAGTCAGGTAGGGGTTGGGATCTTCTCCCAGGCTGCTAGTGCCAGGATGAGAGGACAGGGCTTGAAGCTGTCAGGGGGGAGTTAGGTTGGATGTGAGGAAGCCCTTCCTCATGGAAAGTGTGATCAGAGCCTGGAATGGACTGCCCAGGGCAGTGGTGGAGTCCCCATCCCTGGAGGTGTTGAAGGACATCCGGGCTGTGGCCCTGAGTGCCCTGGTCTGGCCAGTGTGGTGATGTTAGATCCTGGGCTGGATGAGCTCAGGGGGCTTCTCCAGCCTCAATAATTCAATGATTTTGTGAGGAAAAGCAAGACACAGAAAGTGAAATGCCAAAGGGCATGCAAACACCTGTGTCAGAGGCAGGAGTCAGTGCTGGCTTCTGGTGGGCTAGTGTAATGCCAGAACAAGTGGATTATAGTTTTTGCCCCTCTCTCTGTGTAAGCACCACATAAACAGGAAGATGCATGACGTGCAGCTTTCACGCTGCGTGTTTTCTCCAAGCATGGGTGGCTTGTGTCATTGCTGTGGCATTCCTTGAGCATTCTTTGCTCAAACACACACTGAACTGATCTCCTGGGAGGCTGTTTCAGTGCTATGCAAGGCTAAGTGGCTCGAATATCTTCTGCCTTCATGGTCCTGCTTCAGGGTCAAGGGGATATTCCCAATGGTGGCTTTTTTTTTTGCAACAAAGGGTGTTCTGAAGCCCCAGGCTGTGTGAACTAAGTGCTCAGAGCCCACTCTCCTAGAAGCAGCTTGCTTGCCTACTAAGCAATTCCCAACAATGTCTCTGCCTGCTAACCATTGTAATTTGTTGGTTCTGTGGCCATGCCTAGAGGCTCCAGTAACAGGTCAGGGCCCCTTCGTGCTGGATGATGTGGAGACACAACAAAAAGGTCTTTGTCATGCACTTAAGGCAAATCTGAGGTGGGTCTGGGAAAAGAACGTTCCTGAATCCAAAGTCCCAGGGCCAGCTTCTAAGCAGGTTCCTGCACTCCAGACCTCGGGGTTACCCTTGGTTTTCTCATCTGTGTTGTTTATTCAGCACAGAAAATAAGTGAGCTCTGAAAATGCAACGAAGACTGCAGAGAAGCAGTGTATTTGCTTGTACTTCAGTTTGGAATGATTAGCCATTTGGAATGATTAGCCAGACTGACAGAGTTGCCTTGGGCTCCCTCTTGACATCTTAGGCTTGCTCCATCCCTTGAACACAGTGTGCTGCAGTCACTAAAGGGCAGCGTTGCTGGAGGTATCAGCACGACAACAGGAGCTCTGCTCCTCACTCATTCACCAGCTGCTGGCACTTGAGCTCAGTTCCTTTCTGTATCACATCAGATTCAGTTGCTGTGGATGTAGTTGTGATGCCACAAACAGAGGAGGAGGGTCTCTTGTAGCACTTCCTCTCCTAGAAATAAAGATTCTGCTTCTGAATGTCCTCTCTCTAAGCACAAGGCTGGGCGGTGACTGGCTGCAGAGGAGCCCTGAGGAGAGGGACTTGGGGGTGCTTGTGGACAAGAGGCTCAACATGAGCCAGCAGTGTGCACTTGCGGCCCGGAGAGCAAACCTGATCCTGGGCTGCATCAGGAGAAGAGGGTCTCCCCCTCTACTCCACTCTGGTGAGACCCCACCTGGAGCACTGCATCCAGTTCTGGAGCCCTTATTACAGGAGGGATGTGGAGATGCTGGAGCGAGTGCAGAGGAGGGCCACGAGGATGATCAGAGGGCTGGAGCACCTCTCCTGTGAGGACAGACTGAGGGAGCTGGGGCTGTTCAGTCTGGAGAAGAGGAGGCTCTCAGGTGACTTTATTGTGGCCTTCCAGCATCTGAAGGGGGCTGGGGAGGGACTATTTAGGATGTCAGGTAGCGACAGGACTGGGGGGAATGGAGCAAAGCTGGAGCTGGGTAGATTTAGAGTGGATGTGAGGAGGAAGTTCTTCAGCGTGAGAGTGGTGAGAGCCTGGAATGGGTTGCCCAGGGAGGTGGTGGAGGCTCAGTCCTTGGAGGTGTTTAAGGCTGGGCTGGATGGGGCTCTGGTCTAGGGTGGGGTGTCCCTGCCTGTACTGGGGGGGTTGGAAGTGGATGATGGTTCCTTCCAACCCTGAGTGACTGATTCCATGGCTTCTCCAGTGAGGTGATCCTGCTGTGGCAGGGGGATTGGACTGGATGATCTTTCAAGGTCCCTTTCAATCCCTGATGATTCTATCATTCTAAGCTGTTACCCATAATGGGTCAAGCCCCTTTATATCCTGCATCACTGGGGGGATCTACCTGGGTAACACGAGAGACGCACCGGAAAGCAAAGCGCGTGAAGCCAGGCTTGCTGAGCCTGCCTGTGCCTTTCCAGGGGCCCGGAATGCTTCTCAACTCCTGACATATTTTGCCTACCAGCAGGACCTGAAACTGGAGGGTGTTTTCTGTTCACACCTTCAGATGTGCCTAGGACTTCCAGAGAAGGCTGGGCAGCACTGTGTTCCCAGCTTACCGTCTCAGCTCGTTCCATGTCTGCACGGGGAGTTTCCTGCTTCTCTGCTGCAGCAGCAAGAATTGCTCTTTGCTGCCTAAGCCCTGGTTAAATTTTAATGAGTTCCTAGTCAGACCCTTAGCTCAATTCATTCTAATTAACTAATGTGATAAGATACAATAGCCTAATGCACCTATTAATACAAATGAGTGGAATGAGCTTGGCAGCACACCTGCTCCTGGTAATATGTGCAGAGAGCAGTGAGTTACCGCTGCCTCTCAGAAAGAACATCTGCGGTGACAGCTTGTTGTTCCTTCTTGCTGGCTGCTAGAAGCTCATGTTATCACATTGCATGGGATGCTTTGGAAAATCCAGCCCTTGTGACTGTGAACTGTGGCTGAACTTCACCCATCCTGAAGAGTTAGCTTTAATTTGCTAGTGGACACCGCCAAATCTGCCGCGAGTTGTGGCCTGAAGTGCACGTATCAGCAATGGGCTTGGGGAGCAGAATGTGCAGAACATCATCTGCCTCTGAAAACCAGGATCTTTTATATAAAATTGAGTTAAAATATCCTTGGAAAAGATTTCTGAGAATTAACAGGCTGCTCAGGGAGGTGGTGGAGTCATGATCCCTGGAGGTGTTTGAAAAACGAGTAGCTAGAGCACTTGAAGCTGTGGTCTAGGGGTTAGGGAGATGTTGGAATGAGGGCAGGCCTTGATGATAAGTGCAGAGTCTTGCATCTGGGCAAGAACAACCCCAGGGACCAGTATAGGCTGGGGACTGACCTGGTGGAGAGTACTGAAGGAGAGAGGGATCTGGGGATCCTGGTGGACAGCAGGATGACCATGAGCCAGCAATGTGCTCTTGTGGCCAAGAGGGCCAAGGGCATCCTGGGGTGGATCAGAAGGGGAGTGGATGGCAGCTCAAGAGAGGTTCTTCTCCCCCTCTATTCTGCCCTGGTGAGACCACACCTGGAGTATTGTGTCCAGTTCTGGGCTCCTCAGTACAAGAGGGATGTGGAGCTGCTGGAGAGGGTCCAGCATAGGGCAATGAGGATGATGAAGGAGGTGGAGCACCTCCCTTATGAGGAGAGGCTGAGGGAGCTGGGTCTCTTTAGCTTGGAGAAAAGGAGACTGAGGGGTGACCTCATTAATGTCTATAAATATTTGAGGGGTGGGTGTCAGGAGGATGGAGCTGGGTTGTTCTCAGTGTCATGTAGTGATAGGATGAGGGGCAATGGGTGTAAGCTGCAACATAGGAGGTTCCACATCAACCTGAGAAGGAATTTCTTCCCAGTGAGGGTGATGGAGCACTGGAACAGGCTGCCCAGGGGGGTTGTGGAGTCTCCTTCACTGGAGATGTTCAAGACCTTCCTGGATGTGTTCCTGTGTAACTTGGTCTAGGTGATCCTGCTGTGTCAGGGGGATTTGACTGGCTGATCTTTCGAGGTCCCTTCCAGTCCGTAGTGATTCTATGATTCTGGAGGTCCTTTCCAGCCAGGATGATTCCATGATCCTGTGATTAAGAGGACTGATGCAGTTCAGTAGCCAGAGAGACCTTTACCTGCTTCTGAGTACCAGTAGCAATGAGAACTGAGCTTGGTGTAGCACTGGGTGGATCAGTTGGGTACCAAGTTGGTTTTGCACTAGAAAACCTGCCTTTGAGAGTTTAATCCTGCAAGGATTGCAGTTTAATATGAAATGAAAATGAAAAGCAAGGTTGAAACACACCTCCCAACTGCATGTAGATCTGCTGTGAAGGAGAAAAGTGAGCCAGAACAGAGAAGGCTGGGAAGCTGCAAGGGGTTGCTCTGGGTGAGGTCGGTGGGACCGTCTGTATGGTTTGTTGAAAGGCTGAAACCTCTGCAATAAAGAAAATCAAAAAGGGAAAAAGCTGTGACAGATAGTTTAAAGTTTGGTCTCATAGTTTTTATTTCTGCAAGCAGATTCACTGGACAGGAGGAAAAAGTTCTTGAATCTGAGCGTGGTAGATCTCTGGAACAGGCTGCCTAGAGAGGTGATGGAGGCGCCATCATTCAAGGTCAGGCTGGATGAGGCTCTGGGCAACTTGTTGTGGGTTAGAGATAGCCCTGCTTGGTGCAGGGGTTTGGACTAGGTGACCTATGGCAGTCCCTTCCCATTCTGTGATTCTCTGATTCCCAAAGGCTTGTTTGATGCCATCGAGTGCTTTTTTTCACTCAGCTGAGGTTAGTTTCTTAATGAAGGCATTCGGGGGTAGGTACCTCTCTTTCTGAGGTAATGAGCAGCCCTTCTAAATGATTTCAAGGATCCTTTAATCTTTCCAAGGCCTTTTCAATGAAAGTGCTTTAGTATTTACATTAGAGGATACCCAGAGCTGCATAAGCACCAAACATACTATTGTTCAACTCATCATGTTTCCCATAAAATTAGCTACGACTTAGCTGCTGTTAAGCTCCTTAGTTCTGAAGCAAAATTAACATTTTGAAATCCTTTGACTTCTCAAAACCATGAGAAATTTCTAGAGCTGTTGCTCTCTGTGTGACCAACCCAACCAGTCAAGAGTGTAGCTGTATTTCTGGGCATTTACGAGTTGGCACAACAAACCTGACCGCGATGCTCACGGGCACAAAGAGTCTTCGTCGTTGCTTTGTGCTCTGTAGTCACCAGGCATCTCAACGGAGGAACCTGTGGGAAATGATCGCAGTATCGTGTGAGGTCCGGTCCTGTTCAACATCTTCATTGATGATATTGATGATGGGATGGAGTCCATCATGTGTAAGTTTGCAGATGACACCAAGCTTGGAGCCTGTGTTGATCTGTTAGAGGGTAGGAGGGCCCTGCAGAGGGACCTGGACAGACTGGGGAGATGGGCAGACTCCAAGAGGAGGTCCTTTCCAACCATGATTATTTTGTGAGTCTCTGACCTAATGCTCTAATAAGCATTTGGTTTCTGTGCTAGAGGCCAGTTGCATCTGAAAATTCCTACTTTTTTATGCTGGATGGACAATTCTTGCTCAAACGCGTGCTTCAATAGCTTGGAAGATATTTTGAGAGCTTTCAGGAAAAGGTTCTGATTTCCTTGGGAAGAAATACAACTTTAACACTGTTCTTGCTGTCCTGAGTTCACTTGGAATAAACTTGTGTTTTCAAGAAGCTGTGACCTAGACAAGAGGCTACTCAACACCAGCGATAACATGCCCAGTGCATAACTGGGTGATCAGAGAGGGGTGCGGTGGGGAGGAGGGATCATGGCTTGGGAATGGGCTCGGCATCGGGTTCCAGGTCATGCAGTTGTGCATCACTTACTTCATACAGTCTTTTATTTGTTATGATGATTGTCTTACTGAACTCTCATCTCAACCCATGAGTTGTTAACTTTTAATTGGGAGTCGGGGGGTGGGTAGGGATGAGGAGTGAGTGAGGGACTGACTGGTACGGCGTTGCTGGCTGGACTTGAGTCCTTGCAGTTCTGAAATTAGAACCTTACTGGGGCAGAGCATCTGTTTAAGAAGTTGTTTGTTCTGGAATAGTGATAGTGCTAAGCACAGAAGTACGTTACTAAACGTGTGAAAACCACCCTCCTTGTGAGTGTGCCCAGGCCTTATCCACACACTCTTTCGGTGTTAACGACGTCGACCCAAATTTTAGCGTAAATATTTTGAGTGAATACAAAATATTCAGATGGGTTGGGATGGCATTGTGGATACCTCTAAGGTAAATGCTGCTTGAGGTCACAAAAATACTTGTCTGAGTTATCTTTTGGTGTGGTTGGAGCACAAAGTCCAGGAAAATACTTTCAGCTCTTGGAGTTTTTAGAAGAAATATGTGTGAGTTGATTTGGTTCAGACTCGTTTGTGTTTCGTAGACTTGTTGTGTTCATCCTGCCTGTACACCCTGAAGGTGGAAGTCCTTCCTTCACTTGCACCGAGACTTTGTAAAGAAAATCACAGGATCTTGAAGAGTCTGGACATTGTGAGTGTGAGGGAATGATCGATCCCTGCCTGGGTAACTCACGGGAAACAGCCCAAGGGTTTGTCTCTGCTGTAATTATTGTGACTGCTGTTAGTAGTATCTGTCTGACTGTCTGTCCCCTGCAGATGTAGAAAGGACCTTAAAAAGTTTAGTGAAGTTGTAGAAAAGCCTTTTATATGATGTACAGGGGAAGCATGGCAAAAGATTTCAGTGTCCTACTTGAATGCACTGAAGATCGTAGAATCACTGACAGGTTAGAGTTGGAAGGGACCCTAAAGCTCATTGAGTTCCAACCCGCCTCCATGGGCAGGGACACTTCCCACTAGATCAGGTTGCTCAGAGCCCCATCCAACCTGTCCTTGAACACTTCCAGGGATGGAGCTCTCACAGCTTCTCTGGGCAACTTATTCCAGTGTCTCGCTACCCTCACACTAAAGAACTTCTTCCTAATCTCCAGCTTAAACTCTTACAGTTTAAAACCATTACTCCTTGTCTTCTCACCCCTGACCTTGTAAAAAGTCCCTCTCCAGCTTTCCTGTAGCCCCCTTCAGGTACTGGAAGGCCACTATGAATTCTCCCTGGAACTTCCTCTTTCTCAGGCTGAGCAACTCTGAATCTCTCAGCCTGTCCCCATAGCAGAGGGGGTCCAGCCCTCGGATCATTTTTGTGACCTCCTCTGGACCTGCTCCAACAGCTCCACAACCCTCTTCTGTCGGAGTCTCCAGAGCTGGACACAGGAGTCCAGGTGAGGTCTCAGAATCCCTTCTCTCGATCCGCTGGCCACACTTTGTTTCACGCAGCACAGGATGCTGTTGAACTTCTGGGCTGCAATCGGATGCTGGTGGCTCCTGGCCAGCTTTTGGTCCACTGGTACCCCCAGGTCTTTTTCCACTTTGCTGCTCACAAAACCGGCGATTCAGATCTCCAGTTGCCTTGGCCAAGGTGCAGGAACCTTGCAGCTGGCATTGTTGAATCTCATGAGGTCCCCCTGGGCCCACTTCTTCAGGCTCTTCTAGAGCTATGAGTCAACCTAGAGATCCCCATGGAGATATTAATAACATTTTGCACACCACTTCCCCTCGCTGTGTTTTCAGTTGGGTAGGAATTATTTAGCATCATAACTTGACGACAGTGCTGTGTCCTGTAGGCACGTCCTGCAGCTACATGAGTGGAAGACTGGATTCTAGTACCAACCTCTCTTGGGAGTCCACAGCATCTACAGATACAATTGTTCTCTTCTTACCTTTAATATATTTAAGTCTGTTCTCATAGAATCATAAAGTCATAGAAGGTTGGAATGAACCACAGGGATCATCTACTCCAACCCCCTGCCATGGGACTTGGTTGCTCAAGGCCTCATCTAACCTGGCCCTGAACACCTTCAGAGAGGGGACAGCCACCAGCTGTCTGGGCAACTGATTCGAGAGTCTCTCCACCCCTGCACTGAAGAACTTCTTCCTAAGATCTAGTGTGAACCTCCTCTCCTTCAGTTTCAAACCGTTTCCCATTGACCTGTCACTAGATCTCCTTGGGAAAAGTCTCTCTTCAGCCTTCCTGTAGGTTCCCTTCAGGTATTGGAAGGCAGGTCTAAGGTCCCCCTGTAGTCTTGTCCTCCCCTAGGCTGAACAACCCCAGTTCCCTCAGCCTGTCCTCAGAGCAGAGGTGCCCCAGCCCTTGGATCATCTCTGTGGCCTCCTCTTGTCTATTCTTGCGCGTTATTCAGAGTGTTTGGGCAGACTGATTCTTCTTCTGACAAAGTCTTCTGATTGTCCTTCATCACAGGTGGCCTCTCCTGTTCTTCTTGAGAGAAACTACCCTACCTTTTAGGGTGGCTGGGGTGTCTTGTTTTGTTCCAGAATGAGGTCTGACTCAGCTAGGTGTGTTTTAGCATCAGGTTTGTCCACTGTAGTTTATGGAACCACGGAGATGACTTTTGTTTTGCGTAGAAACATGGGGCTCGTTAGCTAATGGCTGTGAAGGGTTCTGGCCTCAGAGTTGTCACTACTCCACACCCACACCCGTGAATCAATCACTTCGCTGTCGTATGACGAAGGCAGCTCTTAGAAGGTGCCAGACTGACAGCTCTAAAATCTACAGAACAGGTTTTACAGACACCACCAGGCCCAGTTCTCCTTGAGATCTTTCTGAAGCACCGTGGCTTGACTATAAGGTAGCCTCAGCTGTAGCCAGAGTTTAGGTGCAGCTGGCCACCTCCATTCTTTCTCCACCCACAAGTGTCCCAGTGACATGGCCTCCTGCTTTCTTGGTTTGTTTGAATGCTGTCTCTGCTTGGCAGCTCTTGGGGGAAAATGGTCTTGAACAGCTTCTAATCATAGCACTGCCTTGCAGACTGAGTAGGCAGAGAGGATGGTTTCTTTTTCTTGAGCTAGGGACTCCCCTTCCAATTGCCATGGAGAGCAGCTTCTGTGGGCACTTCACACTCTCGCTCCCTCTTCTGCAGATAAACTTGAGGAATCAGGTCTCCCAGACTATTAAACCAGAACCTCCCTCAGCTGCCAGTTTCACAGAAAACTCTCAGCTGTGCAGAATCATGGCAGTGGTGGAATAACCCAAATAAAACAACCCCAAGGCCAACACAAAAGGTGAATAAATCAGCCAGTGAGGATGTATGTCGTGTGCTCACCTCTGAGAGGCTGATGAGCAGACTCCTGTAGACAATCATAGAATCATTAGGGGTTGGAAGGGACCTCGAGAGATCATCTAGTCCAATCCCCCTGCCACAGCAGGGTCACCCAGACCAAGTCATGGACTCAGTCGGGATTAGAAGGGCCCACAGAACAGAGGCAGCATTAAGCAGGCAGAATGAGGCTGGGTGCCAGCAGGATGAACGTTGTCCCTTTCAGACAAAGAGCTGCACTCAAGGGTGATGGAGGAAGGCAGGGCCTGGGGAATCCATTAATCATCCAGCTATCACCAAGACTTGCCTGAAAAATGTCACTTTTCATTGAAAATATTATTTCTTTAAGAAAAAGTGCTGCTGTTCCTAATCAAAGAGTGGAAACAGTCAGTCAACACTTCACGGCAACTGAAGTGGGGGAATTGTTGCTGAGGGACAGGGGAGGTTTTTCTCTTCTGGCAAAGAGGAAAAAAAAAGCCGTTTTCTGAGAGGTACAAATTGTTTGGCTGTCACAGATTTTGCCCAGGGCCAGGGAGGCAAGCTAAGCCCAACTTGCCCCCCTCTATCTCTAGCCGTGTCGCTGCAGCTGCGCGTTCTCTGGGGATAAGCCCATGGACACGCTGACTGACTCCCAAACAAAAAGCTTCATTCTTTGGCTTTGGCAGGGAAGGCAGCAGCAAGGCAGGCACACAGGTTGTGCTGAATCCTCTGGGATGATCTCGCTCGTGACCGTCCTGGGGGTAGGACTAGGAGTCCTCTGGCAGGGAGGCACCCTTTCCTAGGTGTGCTGCCAGGAGTAACCGCGTTCAGAGGGTCTCGCTTGGGCTGAGAACTCTGGGCTGAGTAACCGACGCATCAACCAGCCGCGCTCTGGGGTCCTGTGCAACTGAGGGACACGGCAGCTTACACACACCGTTCAGCCAGAAACAAGTAAAGACTGACACAGCCAGCTGAAGGCTGTCAAAGACACTCTTTGCTGGGCAGAAGCTAGCGTGAGGTTAGAGAAAGTGGCCTGAGCAGTGGAAACCCCACCTCAGATGTTCTGCGTCTAGCCGCGGTAATCAGGAGAGTCGGCAGTGAACAAACTTAGCTGCCCATGTCCCAGTCTTCATTCTGCTGCTGTTGAAACGGAGAAGCAACATGAAACTCTGCATGGCTATGGTTTTGATGGCACTGACTTCCACAAACATTACAGGATATGAAGAGCTACAACGACACTGTTGACTTTCGACGCATACGAGCTCTAGCAACAGTGGATGCTTTAAAGCTGTTGGCTTTGCTCACTCCATCTTGACAAATTATGGATGGTATGTTTAATTTCCCATTACTGACCCTGACTGCTGCTTAGATTGTGGGGGGGACTTTTATTTTCTTTTGCTGATGGAGAACTGAGGAACATTGTGGAGCTGTGTCCAAATTATATACGAAGGCGTTGCAGAGCAGGTAACTGAAACGAGCTTGAGTTGAACCCTACCTCGGGTCTCTCGTGTGTATCTTCAGTCCTCATGTGTCAGGTTCTCCCAGCTTTCCTTCAAGAGAGTAAGTGCTCTTGACACATCAAGGTCTGGAAGAGCCAACCTTTCTTCCTTGCTTAGTGAAGCTCTGCAGGAACAAGAGACTTGGCTTCGATGCTGAGCTGATGCTGCCTTTCAGAATTAAATAGTGATTTCTCGTGTATATTTGATGTCTGAGAAATCAACTGAGAGGTGAACTGTTTCAGCTGAGGGGTCTGTGATCTATGTTAGATAGTTTTGTCCTGCTCTGGCAGGGGGGTTGGACTAGATGATCTCTTGGGTCCCTTCCAACCCCTAACATCCTATGATCAACAAGAAGCAGCAGAGATTCTCTGCTGAGGGCTGCTGGAGTCTGACTGTACAAATGAGAAGCAGTTCTTGTGCCCTGCAGAGACAGGCTGCTTTCTGGAGACACAGTGGCAGAACCTGACCTTCACACTTTTGCATAGTCAAAGTTATTTGCCTTTAGGATTGATCAGGTAGTTACTGGTGTCTTTTGACTGAAGCTCTCAAACACAATCTGAGACAGTTCTACTTAGTTGGGTACCCATGGTCTGCCTGTTCACGGCAAGGTGACGTAGTAAAGATGAAATGTCCTCTCATACTAGTCTCCATGGGCTTCCTGCTCAGTTTCCGATGCACTTCAAAGCTCTGTAGCCATCTGGTCTCTAGCTGTCATATAAACAACCTCCTCACCCATGAAGAGGCAGGAATCCACAACAGGATAGGTTCTTTCCTAATTTTACCTCTGGGGCACAGGAAGAGCCTGAGCTGGACTGTCCCCAGAGCTGTTTGCAAACTGTTCTCAGCCAACAATGAATGATGATTCATCTGACATCATCACTCGCCTTTTAACCAAGCTTCTTAAAATAAAAACATCTTCCCAGGCAGATTCTTGGACCTTGGAGTGGTGGATCTCCGTAACAGCAGACACGGGTTCGNCTTAAAATAAAAACATCTTCCCAGGCAGATTCTTGGTGTGGTGGTGGTGTTTCATCTTCCCAGGTGATTCTTGGAGTGGTGGATCTCCGTAACAGCAGACACAGGTTGCAGTGCCTGCAGACAAGTGACACCACGTGCTTAGGGTCTGAGGGCAGACAGCAAGTTCAGCAGCTCTGGGGGGACTTGTTCCTGCGTTGGGCTCCCACGACAGAAGCACCCTGACCTCCCATTTGTGAGGATACAGAAGTGCCTGCCTAGGATGGGTTTTTGCAAGGTTTAGTGAGAAAGTCAGGTCTGTGAGGTTGCAGCCCTTCCTATGGCAACAGGGCACTGTCATCACCAACATTTTTGCTTGGAAGTTGTTATCCTTTGAAAAAGCAAGTCCATTCCCTTTTTTTTTGTTGTTTATACTAGTAACACAGAAGGTCACTGCTTTAACATCCGTAACCTTTTACAGTTATTTCTTTGAGTAAACACTTGCTGGAAGGTATCCTGTCTGGGTGGGATCTTCTGCAAATGCCTGATGTGCTGCTACCTAAAACCCCTTTTCCTTGGTGAGTCCAAGCCCAGACATGGAGTGGCCTTTGTAGAAGCATCCATCCTAGAGCAGCGATTGCTCAAGCGGTGTTTTGTTCTCTGAGAATGAAAGACCCCGGCAGAGTGTTGATTGATGGTGTTTACCTCCTGCAGCTGCTGGTGGAGAAAGGATAGCGATGACTGATGAAGTCTGAGATGCCTTCATGAAGGAATTCTCTTCTTCTCATCAATGATTTGGATTGATAGAGGTTAGTTGTCACGCTGGCCTCTCTGGAAATGACCTTTAGAAGGAGAAACTGCATAAGCACGTAGGGGAGACATCCACTCAGCTTGAACTGCGGATGGAAACATGCCCAGCACACGTGGCTCTGGCAAAGGAAGCGTCTTTCCTCTCACTCTCTCGCTCTTTCATTCTTTTTCTCTCTCTTATTCTTTCTCTCTCTCTTCTTTCATTCTTTTTCTCTCTCTTGTTCTTTTATTCTTTCTCTCTTCTTTTATTCTTTTTCTCTCTCTTGAGCCCCTCTCTCCCACTCGCTCTCCTGTTCCACTCTCCTCCTTTCCCCTTCTCTCCACTGCTCTTCACCTCTCTCTCCCCCTCCCTTATTCTCTCTTTCTTTCTCCCTTCTCCCTCTTTTTATCTTTTTCTCTTTTTTTATAAGGTTTTCACCAACAGTTAGTTATCCTCGTTGGACTAGTAGGTGCAATAGTTACCACAGGAGAGTACTGCAGTCCTTCAGCTGCCTGGCACCATGCAAATCTGCAGCACGTCATTTGAAAGCTGGGAAGTGCACCTTAAAAATCCCAAATCCTTCAACAAAACCTTTCTTCCTCATCTTACTTTTTCAGACATCCACAGGGGAAGTCAGCGGTGGGTGTTTACTTGTCTTCCCTTAAAAGCCAAGAGGACAACCAAAGGTAGTTAAGCACAGCACACACAGTTCAGGGAGGTGGGATGAACCCAGGCAGGGATCCCTTTCTTGGGATTCACCAGCACACTCTCCTTCCTGGAAAAGACAGAGGGGCAATGATATGAAACACTAACAAAACAAAAAGCCAAGGACAAAACAGACCCCCAGGCTGACAAAAGGATCCCACGTGGCTGTGTCACCTTCCATGTCAAACGAAAAGATTCTCTTCCCAAATTTCAAAGCATTTCACAAGAGCAGGCAGCAACACATTGGCTCTTCTGGTTTTTCCTTTTCAAAACAAACCAAAGTTCCCCCCCTCCCTCCCTCCCTCCCTCTCTCTCTCTCTGTAAAAGAAAAAAAAAAAGAACAAAAAAAAGTTTGAGAATTTCATTTTTCTATTCAGTGCAGTCGTGGCCAAAGCAAAGCCCTCTTTTACATTGACGTCAAGATCTCGACTAAGATTAGGGTTTCATGTCTCTGTTGCAGCAATTAGCTAGGGAATGTATAAAAGCCAAAGTTCCCGCGAGCTAGGGCTGCAGAGAGGACAGCACCGCGGGCAGATAGCGAGGGAGAGGAGAGAGGAAGAAGGCAGGGATACAGAGAGGCGGTGGAGGAGGAGGGAAGGGGAGGGAGCAACAGAAAGTTTATGTATCTCAACCTTTTTTTTTTTTAAAGAAAAGGTTTCTTGCAGCACCTGGTAGCTGGCTGTGCTGCCACCGAGCTGAGGAGTCCATTCAGTGCTTAAATAGCTGGGAAACAATGGGATAGGACAGGGAAGTTAACAATTAACAGCCTCAGCTTAAATTTGGGAGCTGCAGGGAGCTGGAAACACAGCTGCCTCTCTCTCCAAGAGAATCAGGTCTCCTAGTTGAGAGAAGGATTGCTGTTAACATCTTAGTTTCTGAAATACAGGCTCATTCCGAGGCGAATGAGTGTCTCACGGTCTCATGGTTTTAAAGAGCCTGCTCAGACTTCACTGTCTCCGCGCGTTTGAAAGTGGCTTAGAGAGGGGTAAGAAGGCTTCTGAAACGCTTTCTCCTTTCTGTTTTAAATGAGGGCACAGAGCAGAAGAGAGAGCTGAAGGCGACCGGCTGAAGAGGGGCAGCGAGGAAGATGGGTCTGCTGAGCGTGGATTTGCTGATCACGCTTCAGATCCTGCCGGTGTTCGTCTCCAACTGCCTCTTCCTCGCCCTGTACGATTCCGTGATCCTGCTGAAGCACATGGTGCTGTTCCTGAGCCGCTCCAAGACGGGGCGCGGCGAGTGGCGAAGGATGCTGACCTCGGAGGGGCTGCGCTGCGTCTGGAACAGCTTCCTCCTGGATGCCTACAAGCAGGTGGGTACGCGGGGACGGCGCGCTGGGGTGGGGGGACTGTGATGAGCATCCATCCCTGGCTTCAGCAGAGAGGGGAAGGGAGTGGTTCTGTGTGCTGCAGACTGTCTCCTACGTGATGTCAAATTCTGCAGGAGAGAGGAGTAGTTCTTTCAATGTGGGGCTACGTGTTCACAGGATTCGACAGCTACTGTCTCTCTACTCTGCCACTAACTCCCCGTGGCTCTGTCAGTGTAGCTGTGCCTCAGTTTCCACACCAGTGCAGTGACAATCTTAACATTTAAAAAATCCTTCCAGATATTCATAAAAGAGTCATTATATAACGTTCTAGATGTTTTCACAGCTGTTTAGTTGCTTGTCCTGCAAAACCTTCAGCGACTGCTACAGGGCTGCATCTTCAGGGAGAGCTGTAGGTGGACAAACTGCTTTGATTAGGGTGCCCAACAGACACCAGCCTTTGTCTGTTACACTGGCACTTTCTGTTACTCATCCTAGTAACTGCAACTGCCATTATCCCAGTAATAGTAAATATAGTAGAGCTTTGGCACTGAATGGAGCAGTGAGACTTTTTTTCTCCGTGAAAGCAGTGACGGAGGGATGTGGCAGAGATTGAGAAGGAACTTGAGTGGCTGAGGGACAGCTGTCTGGTGATGCAAGTTAATAAAACCAATAGCTCTTATGCAACAGACTTTTTTCTTTTCCTTTTAAGTTCTGTACAAGCATTGTCCAGTGGTACTGCCCAGGTAGCTGTAGCTCCCCTTTTACAGATTGATCAAGTGCACCCAAAGATGAAATTCTTTGCACAGGCCACCCAGTTAGTAAGTAGAAGGACTGGATTCAGAGCTCTGTGGCTTCCAAAACACTGCTTAGTCTGTTAATTTATTTAGACCATCCGATTTAACATATCCCATGTGATGTCACAAGGTCATCGGAGTCCAATCCAGACGGTAGCTCTGGATCTTCCAGAATATTTCTTCTGGGGCTGTTTCCCCCCCAGTCTCCTTTTGCTCCCCCACAATGGCTTTTATACTTGCTCTTAGCTAGGGGTGTGAAGAGCTGGTGGTGTTGGGGTTTGCTGGCTTTGTCGTGCAGGATACAAGCTGCTTAGCCTGAGAGCGCGCGGGCATTAATTTTCAGTGCAAGACAAATATAAATAACATTAGCTTTTGCCAAGTGGGTCAACCTCTTACTGACACCCTAGGAATCAGTCAGCTGGCTGCTCAAACGAAGAAATGCTGAATGAGGCTCACTATTCTCCTAGACCTTCCAGCTTCTGGTTTTAGTCTCCTCACAAACATTAAGCAAGTAAACGTTACAGTTGCCTTGTTAAATGGGCCAGTGGACACAATAGTTCCCTTCTTACAGCAAGACAGGACAGTTAACACATGACTTGGTCGGGGCTCCGGTGGAAGTCAGTAGCGTGGCCCCAAACCAGCTGTTTCCAGCTCTCACATTTACAACCCGTACGTGGCCCAGCATCTGGAACGCATAAGGAACCTTCTCATCCATGAGACGTGTTCCATCTCAATTTGCTTCAATGACACAAAATGATGTAACATGAAGGTGTTGCCTGCCCTTCTGTACTTTGGAAAGTCATACTTTGCCATCTCCTCAACACGAGAAGCTACAGGGAAGATGACTGTGCTATTTTTGGTGCTGGCAGTGCAATTCATACCTTGAACTTTGTTAATAAAAGGACTTCTCCCTTATCACCATTAAATGACCCGGGTTATTCATGCCAACCAGACTCTAAGGTCACTAGAACAAATTCTAGGTCTCAATGAACCCAGCAGATAAGACACATAAAGCATAACCGGACCCATTCATGGCAGCTGTCCTTAAGAGGAAGCTAATGAACCAACAATTAATGGAAAGGCTCTTTTTGTCCTTATTTGCCTGCCATGGGAGATAAGTTCATGGGAAACTCCTGATTGCCAGAGAATCCTAGGCTGGTTTAGGTTGGAAGGGGCTTTAAATGTCAAGCTGTAGAGGGGACACAAGAAGCTGAGGAGCAGTGTTAGGAGGAGAAGAGTCACCTCCACCATAGTAGAGAATATTCTGCTTCTAGATGAAAGAGAAAGGAACCAGTTTTGGCTGAAAAGCTGCACAAGCATAGACAGAAAAACCTTTGAAATACACTCTGCTTCACAGCACTGTCTTACAAGCTGTCTTACAAGTGGTGGACTGTATTAAAAACGGTCCAGCAAAGCATCATTCTCTTTAGAGTATGTGTTTCTAAACCCTGACGGGGACTGACCAGTTTCAGTCACTTAATCTCAGCCAGGTAGTGAGGGTAGGAAATAAAAATGTGGTAGAACACTCACAACCATGATTGCTTCCTGCTCCAGTTTGCTGGCTGAAGCACTCAGAGCAGGTGCTGAAGTTCAGTCTGTTGAGGAGTATTTATGAGATAATCACAATTTTTCATCTGGAACAGCAGGAGTGCAGATGTCTGGGATAAACCACAGCCAGGCTGCCAGTTAGCAGTGGGCTGGATTAAAGCAGTAACTACGGCTGGTTTCACCGACACAGAACTCTTCCCAAGTGCATTTCAGAACACTTTTCACTAAAGTACTTTAGATTCACAGCAAAATCCAATGGAAGAAGCCATTCCAGATAAAAAGTTCTCCTAGAATCCACTGTGTGGGCAGATACTAAATTCTGGATGAAAGTAAAATTTACTCTGGCTTGAAAGCACACAAGCAGTCTCAGAACTAAGTAGTTTTGTTTCAAGACTAGTGGGTACAAGAGATGATACTGAAATGGGTAAACTGGACTTGAAAATAGCTATTCTGATTCCTTTTCCAGTCTGGAAAACTTATTAATATCTTACCCAGATAAGATATTGTCCTGGTCATACTGTATGCAGAGTATATTCAGTGTCTTGTTTTATTCTTTTCACATTCTCTCTGACTTCTCCACATTTTAAAGACACGTGGGAGTACAAATTATTGATCCTTAACTTATTTTTCTGAGCTTATGTTAATATTCTGATCTGACATTAATACTACTACCTTACTACTACCTTACTACTAGTTTCTTTTTAATTCCTTAGCTCTGAGTTCAGCATCTGTCACACTTGGTGCTGACATTGCCTACACTCTACTCACACTTTGTGGTTTATTGAATATCCTCCTCCTATTCTTTTCTGGACGGCAATTGTGTCTTACTTTACGACAAGGAGGTCTTTCAAACCAGATTAATTGTCCTGACAGAGAAAAATTGAGCTAGTAGTCAAGTTCCACTGACTTTTTAGAATTGAAAGAATGCAACTGTTTTATTGAGATGTTGTTTTTTTTACCGTTACTCTCCATTTATTGACAGAAATGTCTCCTGAGAAGCAAATAATGCGTATCTGTGTGTGTAGGTCTTTACACCGGCCGTTGTGTTTGTGTGTACAGGCATCTCAGAATGTCTTAGAACCACTGAGGCTGGAAAAGCCCTCTGAGCTCACCCAACCCAATCTGTGAGCTAGCACCACCACATCGGCCAGACCAGGGCACTAAGGGCCACAGCCGGGCTGTCCTTCAACACCTCCAGGGATGGGGACTCCCCCACTGCCCTGGGCAGTCTGTTCCACTGTGTGATCCTCCTTTCTGGGATGAAGAGCTTCCTAAAACCCTACCTAACCCTTCTCTGGCAGCTTCAGGCCCTGCCCTCTCATCCTGGTGCTAGCTGCCTGGGACAAGAGCCTGACCCCCACCCGACTACAACCTCCCTTCGGGTAGGTTGGAGAAAGGTGGGTGTCAGGAGGATGGAGCTGGGGCTATTCTCAGTGTCATGTAGTGATAGGACGAGGGGCAATGGCTGTGAGCTGGAACATAGAAGGTTCCACATCAATATGAGAAGGAACTTCTTCCCAGTGAGGGTGACAGAGCACTGGAACAGGCTGCCCAGGGGGGTTGTGGAGTCTCCTTCACTGGAGACGTTCAAGACCCACCTGGATGTGTCACTGTGTGACTTGGTCTAGGTGATCCTGCTGTGTCAGGGGGATTGGACTGGATGACCTTTTGAGGTCCCTTCCAATCCCTACTGATTCTATGATTCTAGTAACACATAATTCTGTTGTAGTAGTGTCTGAGGACTAACACAGGCCAACAACCCGCTGCTGCAGGCAGTGCTTCCCAAAGGAACAGAGAGTTTGTCCCGTAGAACTTAAGACAGACAAAAGGTAGGAAGGAAGGGGAATCTAACGCCTCCCATCCCAGGTGGTGTCTCAGCCTACCCATTTCATTTTGTGCACCTGATTTCACCTTTTCCACACCACCTACCTGTAGTCTTCCATTTCCACCCGTGTGTTAAAAAACTACTCGAAAGAATTTGCCCTTCTGTCAACCCTTGTCAACCCCCTCGTCAAACTACTGCAGTAGACACAGAAATCTAGCTTGTCAGCTCCCAGTAAAAGGATGGTGTCCAGTTCTTGTGCCCTGACTCTAGTTCTCCAACACAGCCACTGCTGTCTGTTCATAGATTGCTGGACCTGAGTGAAAACAAATAAAACTCATCCAAACTACCTGTAGAAGTCCTTCAGGTGCTAATAAAGGCTGGTGAAAGCCTCCGTAACCTGGAGGTCGAGTCCACAGGGGCAGCTGGAGGACCAGTGTTGTAGGCTACACTCATCTGGAGGGAATCATCAGCCCTTAGGAAGCCTGCTATAGGGTCTCTGGTCAGAGGAACTAAAATTGTCTCTCTTCTCTTGTAAGAATACAAGGCAAAAGGCTCCTTTATGTTTTCCCTCTGTCATGCTCACTTGTGGGACTGGCAAGTGTTAAATAAGGAGAGCAGCATTTGCCTAGCCATTTTTATCCAGATTGTGTCCTTTTAATTTGCTCCCACTCCCCTCCCTCAGCTTCACACACCTGATCCTAAATAAAAAACTCCGGGAGAAGGAGTTAATTCCAGACTCTGCTCTCTAATTCCAGTAACTGAGTCTCCTGAAGCGAGCTGCCACCTCCCCATGACGAAGGAAGAGCTCCCACTCCCGGGTGCTTCTCCACACAAGGGCCTCCTGTCACTTCTGTCCCCAACTTCTGCACCGCTCTGGGTCGTGTAAATAAAAAGGACAAAATTAATAACGCGTCTAAGTTCTGGCCAGAGTCTGATGATGAGTTGGAAGGGAAACATCAGGCTGTCCAGAGGGAGCTGGCACAACTTGGCGAGTCAGCCAAGCTGTGTGAAAGCCCTTCTTGCAGGGAGTGGAAGCCATGTGCACCGGATCCCTGGAGGGTTTTGTTAGAGCTGATAAAAGCAGAGCACACAAGAAGAGGTAAATGAGGAGGCAACGTGTTGTCTGCAGAGCTTCTCCTAGCGCTCACGGAGAGCTACGACCACGGTAGCCGTACGTGCCATTTCTGGCCTGTAGAGTATCAATAAGGCTTTCTGTCCTGTGCCACAGTCCCCTTCACTTTGCCATCTCCATGCTAAAGCATCAGCAGCCCTGTTGCCTTTGCACTTTGTGCAAGAAGGAGGAGCGGTGCCGAATCTGCCGGGGATGATATGGTCACTGGCTGGTGGGTGCTTGGTGTTTGGTCTTGGTGGGTCTCAGATGTGCTTGGCCCACCTTGTGTGTTCCATGCAGGATGTGTGGAAGCGGGTGCCTGAACGCTGCCCTTGTCCCACCTCCTGCAGCAGGCTGGTGCAGGATGCAGGAATGTTCACACAGACACAAGAATCATAGAATCACTAGGGACTGGAAGGGACCTCAAAAGGTCACCCAGTCCAATCCCCCTCACACAGCAGGATCACCCAGACCACGTCACACAGGAACACATCCAGGTGGGTCTTGAACATCTCCAGTGATGGAGACTCCACCACCCCCCTGGGCAGCCTGTTCCAGTGCTCCGTCACCCTCGCTGGGAAGAAGCTGGTGGCTTGCGTGTGAGGGGACTTCTGCTAGTTGCTTTCTCAGATTTTATATTTTGCCTGCCTTTGTGTAACATTTCAAAAGAGCTTTGGCTGAATACATGGGGGTTTTTGTTTGTTTTCTCCTTGTCACTGCTTTTCTTTCCCAAGAGCTATTTTTTTCTTTCAACAAAGATGACAGGCAAGGCCCTACGCTGTAGATGACCAGCAAGGATGGTATTGTGGTCCTCTGTCAATCGGTTCCCCAGCCTGATGAAAGAAAGAATCCCTTTGGGAACATCAGTGCTTCATCAAGACCAATTAGTGGAGATGCTGCTGCTTGTGTTTAAGCATTAACGACTGGGCAGGGCTGCTTTTTGGAGTGCCTGACACTGGCACAGAACAAGGCACCGACCTAATTACTCCTCTACAAGAGCAGAAAATGCCTCATGAATGCCTGCTTGGCAAGGATATCTCATTAAGGGGGGAAAAAACCCAACACAAGTACTCCTAGAAACAAAAATGAAAATCATAGGTACCCTGTGGCCACGAGACTTAACTTCACAGCTATGGGAAATGAAGAGAAACTGCTCTAGGGTGATTTAAGGGATATTTGTCCTTTATTTCCTAAACCCATGTGTTTTTTGGTCAACAAGGAGTATGAGACACAGAAGGCAAACTTGCACAGGTGGAGAACAGTGAAACAAGCTGCTACCCTTGGTGTCAGTGTTAAGTAGCTTTTGCAGGGCACTCCTGTGCTGGTGTTCCATGCGAGTTGTTTGGTCACTCTGCTCCTTCAGGGCTTGCAAAGTGTCCTGTGCAAAGAGGTAATTAGTAATTTAAAATTGGTAATTTAAAATAAGACCCCAAGAGTGAGATGAAACAGCTTCTCAGATGTTTGTGGTCTCTTCAACTCTACTTGGTCAACTTCTCTTGGAGGAGATGTGTGCACAGCTTTAAATACTGGAGTCGCTTATTCATTTGGGGAGTGGGTGCAGCACAGGGGCAAGGCTTTGCCCAGAAGACACCTTTTGGGCAAGCTAGCTTTGGAAAAAAGCAGTTGCTTGTTGTTGCAAGGACTGCCAAGCCCTACAGGTAGAGAGAGCTCTAGTGTTTGTGCAGATGGACTATGCCTTGATGCTGAAGGCAGACATACAGGGATGGCTGTGGCAGAGCTGGTTAAGAACCAGTTGTCTTATGAAATAGTACTTTGTGGTTCCATAGCAGTTACCAGATACAGCTCTTGGAGTCCTCTGCAGGCTCTAGCTGTCTTTTCTGTGAGATTCTTGTGTTCTCTGCCTTTCTAATGTAGACAGGGCTATAGAAGCAGTCAGGTCAGATGGCTTTTCCAGAGTTGCCTGTTGGTTCTGAGTTGGAACTGGGATTAAAGCTGAGAACAATTAGCTTTCCCTTCATTTTTCCTCAGCCATCATATAAACTTTCCCCTTTCCCCGCTGTCTTTTTCCCCAATAACCTTCTGGATGAACATTGCAGTAGAAGGAAAAGTACCACTCGACCACTGATAAATCTGCTGCAAAGTGGTTAGAAAGTCCTTTGGAGAGTTGTAGTCTTGGATGGTCACTGTCAAAAAAGAGACAGAGACTGAGTGAGTGTCTGCAGAGATCTGCCTTGTGCTTGCAGTTCCAAGTATTTTCCTTCTTTGGGCTGCAGATGGGAGAGAAAACAAACATATGGCATCTGCAACCTCCTCAGAACAGAGAGGCACTGCACGTGTTGTGAGGATCCAGGTGTACAAAGCAGAAAGTAGGGGGCAGTTCTGTGGGCCAGGTGCAAAGCACCCACCTGAGGCTGGACTGCTGAAGCACCCAAATTTACAACAGGGGCGTCACAACTTCTCCTTAGCAGTAGCTAAGCCCTGGTCTGTTGTTTTCCCAAAAGAGTCCTGATGTTGTGTGAAAAAACAGCTGGGATGTTGTCCTGGGTTTAGGGTTAAAGGCAGACGCCTGCAGGGCAGACTCTGTTTAGTAGGAGGATTTCAGAGTAAGAGAGAGCAGGTGACTGGAATAAAATGCTATAACTTTAATGGGGCAAATAGGAGGGATAGTGAGAGGGAAGAGGGGACAAGGAAACAGTACAACTGGAGCTGGAGTCTGGAGGGCTGCCAGGCCAGTGGTGGTGGAGAAGTGCCAGGGAACAGGCACGTCAGGTGCGAAGGGCTATGGCCCCAGAGTGATGGGGGCCAGCAGGAAAGTTGCAGTCCCAGAGCGGAGCTCAGAGGAAAACCGAATCCAGAGCAGTCAGGGTGAGGCTGCAAGGGTGAAATGCAGAGCTGCAATGGAACTGCGCAGACCACTCTCCAACCCTTCTTCCCCCCAGCACCCCCTCCGCGTCCCCATCTCATGCATGACCTTTTGATTCCCTTAAAACCTTCCCCCCAGCAACCTCCCCCCTCGCCCACGGGTGTCACTGCCAAACCACTCCAGGTGGAAACAAGAGGGGAAATGGGAAGGAAATCCATTGATAAAGGCTAACCCACCGCAGACCTTTAAACAGGGGTGGCCTGTGAGATGTATGAAGTGATTATCTGATTATTGAGAGAATTAGCACAAAAATCTTTTGAAGTCCTGAAGAGTGTTTTTCAAGGAAGGTGTGAACCAAGTGGAGAGAACTTGAGAGGGTGAAAGGAAAAATCATGCCTAGAAATTTTGGCTCCTAGAGAAAAATTAGAACAAATTGTCTGAAAGGAAATGAGAGTCTGCAAATACATAAGGGTGGACAGGACCAGGTGTGGGTGGACAGGACAAGACAGATCTTGGATGAAGCTTTCAGACAGTAATGAAGCGGCATGTTTCTGTCAAGAACGACACATTTCCTTCTACGTTGAGCGGAGACGGAGTAGATGAAATTTCTGAAGCCGCTGTTCTTGATGATTTGCAGTGTCCATGTGCTATTGCCCATCTGGGTAGTCAGGTGCACTCTTAGAACAGAATGTTACAGGTTGGAAGGGACCTCGGAAGATCATCTAAGTCCAACCCCTCCCTGCTGGAGCAGGGTCAGCCTACAGCGCTGTCTCAAGATGTCCTACATGGGGCTGGAACCCATGACCCCAGGAATTCAGAGTCCCATGCTCTACCAACCGAGCCAATCAGGTGACTCTATTTACTTGAACAGAGTAGTCTCAAGGACATTGGACAAGTGAGTCACTCTAACTTACATTTTACTTTGTTTTGCTGTCAGGTCAAACTGGGAGGAGAAGCTCCAAACTCCAGCGTAATCCACATAGCCAAGGGCAGTGAAGGCAGCAATAGCAGCTGGAAGAGCGTTGGTGGCAAGTGTGGAACCAAATGTCACCTCCTGGATTTTGCCAACTCTGAGAGGCCGTTGGTGGTCAACTTTGGTTCAGCTACCTGACCACCGTTTACAAGCCAGCTGTCAGCCTTCAGCAAGCTGGTGGAAGAGTTCTCTGGTGTGGCTGACTTTCTGTTGGTCTACATTGATGAGGCTCACCCATCAGATGGCTGGGCTGCTCCTGGAATCTCTCCCTTTTCATTTGAAGTTAAGAAACACAGGAACCAGGAAGACCGTTGTGCAGCTGCTTACCAACTCCTAGAGCGCTTTGCTTTGCCACCTCAGTGCCAAGTGGTGGCCGACTGCATGGACAACAATGCCAACGTGGCCTACGGGGTTTCGTTCGAGCGCGTGTGCATTGTGCAGAGACAAAAAATCGCTTACCTGGGAGGCAAGGGCCCCTTTTTCTACAATCTGCAGGAAGTTCGGCTGTGGCTGGAGCAAAACTTCAGCAAAAGATGAAACCCGTGCTCTGCAGAAGCTGTGTCAGCAGATGCGTCCCTTCAAGGTGGTGTGAAAGGGAAATAAAGCAGGAATACGCTGGTTCGTGTACGGTCTTTCAGATGACTGCGGGGGAACACGGGTGATGATGAGGTCACATGAACGTTCGCTAGGAAAACAAAGTCAAACAAAAGACTAACTCCACAGAAACGTCGTTCTGAAGAAGATCCCACTCCTTTCCTCGCTACGGGACAGAACAGGTGAAGAGGCTTCTGCCAAAAGGTTCTGTTGGCAAGGATGAAGTGCGATCGGACGAGACCTCATGGCCCAGAGGTAAGCCAGAAGCACTGCTGCTGGAAGGCAACCCACCAACAGCCAGCCCTTCGCCAGAGAGGATCCTTTACCTTCACGTGGCCAATGCAAGTGACCCTGGGGGCTTGCAACGAGAAATGCAGCGGAGTGTGGCCATTGTCCTCTCTCTGTAGAGCTGTTATTGTTTAGAGACTGCAGGAGCCAGCATGCAAAGCATCCTACGAGCAGACTGGTGGCTCAGATCCAGATGGAACGTACTTGTGCTCTCTGTAGATGCCTCTGCACAGCGTATTAACTGTGTCCAATCGGCAGACCCGTGCCTGCTGAGAAAGATGTTAAAATCTATGGAGCTGGATCTATGCAGCTGGACCAAAAAGACAAGGGTCATCAAATGAGCTCATTACAGTTTGACATCTGAAAGGGCTGGACAATTTGTAACGCAATGGCCAGAACCATCTTGAGCACGGGCACGCATCACGAGACAGAGCTCAGCCCACGCCAGCCAACCCTTGGTTCTCAAAGCTGACAACACACACTTCATATTCTCGTTTCTCTTGCTTCTTTAACCCTCCTCAATCTCCTTCTGTCTAGCAATAGGCTTCAAGGTTATTTCATTTTTAGCTTTTTACAAAAATAACTTATTTCTCTCTTTTACGTGAGACAAAGACCTGCATTTTGGGGATGGGGGAACTTATACACAACTTTACCTCATTGACATGGAAACCTATCCTGTCCTTTACCCTGTTCCATGTAGTCGTGCTGGTTTTTGCAGTCCTAGATCCCTCCAGCTAGTTTGTGGTTATGTCTGTTTGTCTGGAAGTTAAGTTCTTTGCAGCCTCAGAGCTCACCAGCTGCACTTCTGCTCTCACGTGATGCGGTAGTTTGTCTCCCTCATCCCCAAAAGCCTTCCCAGAGAAAGAAGGAGGACAAACTGAAGTAACAAGTGTACAAAATGACATGCATATGGATGGCTCTGAGGAATCTGTAGTCATATTGAAAAAGACACTGTCAACACATAAGTTTAGGTCTTTCTGAAAATAGAGTAATTTACTTGAGCCTGATGGAAAGGCAGTTTACAGTGAGCTAACACCTCAGAGCTGCTAAACCATAAGGAGTGGCATAAATCAAAGAAGATCTTTTCATTCCACATACTGCCAGTTGTCAGAAGTATGAAGTATTAGCACTAACACACAGGAGAACAGATTATAGACGCAGAAATAGCTTCATTCCCACGACCTCCCTTTAGTGTTGTGCATTTCTTGTTGCTTGGCTGGTCGACAGCGTGTCCAACGAGCAGGGCGTTTGGAAACGTGTTTGTGAGAACAGAAGCGAAGTAACGACAGCAAGACGAGTGATTTCTCCCCTCCTCAGCTCCACTCTTCCCCTCCTTCTCGCATTTCCTTCCACGCAAAGGCTCGCGCACGCGCACGGCTTGGGGATGCGTGTCAGAGGAGGGTGGAAGGAATGGTCTTTAGACCTTCTGATGAGCCCCAGTTCTCAGAAAGCACGTGTCTGGATGGATGGATGCATTTACATCATACAACCTGAGGTATCTCTGGACACATCCGTGTCTAAGACCAATAACAATAATAATGACTCTGTCCTTCCATTCTAATGCTACTATAACTCAGCGAGGAAGAGCACTATACGTGGCCAAACGACATGGTTTATTTAATCCAGTGTCTTACCTCTGACTGTATCAGATGTTTCAGGGGAAGGTGCAATAATTTTTGTTTTTAAATTTTCATTAGCTTCGGTCATCCTTACTTTTGTCTTGTCTCATGTGATTCTTGATGTCTCATTATCCCTGTGAGAAGCTGATCCTGAGTTTTGAGATTGAACTATTTCCTGAGGATGGAGCGTGTTAAAATCAAACACCATCATTTTAAGGACAAAGGAAAACAAATTCAAACAGATGATCAGGTTTGGGTTTCTTTCAGATTTCAATTGGCTGCTTTTTGATGTCATTCTCATCTCTTCTTGCGTGCGAAAACAGGATAAACGGGAGTGATCCAGGGTTGTTCTCTTAGAACCAGTGACTCTACACACAAAGTCAACGTAGGGTTCTTTGTTTTCTTAAGCCAAACAACAATTTCCATTCTTGTAGAGGTCCACATTCTTTGCCTGTCTCTCAGTCTCTTCTGTTTATGCTACATTCAGCTTTTACTCAGGTGAGTAAAGCTGTAGGTGTTACTCCAACTGAAAATATGTATTGATATACCCAGCACAACAGCCTTCCCTTATTATAGCCTATTCTCCTGTCGTATGAAAGTTCATTAATCCATAGCAACTCCATAACCTTTGTGACACTGACATGAGGAAGTCTTTTCTCTCTCTCTCTCTCTCTCTCTCTTCTTTTCCCCATCACAGAGTCAAAGCCTAAACTGTTTATCCCAGAAATGCTACTCCAAAATTTAGCACAGCTATTGAAACATACTTTTGGCTCAGAGGAGAGAGTCTGAGATAGCAATTCAGTTAATTAACAACCCATGGCTTGTCCTTTTTCGAGTTCCTTTTCTCCTCTTGAGTTCCCTTTAGTTTGTCTTGCTACTCCTAGGTGCCGGTCATCGCGCGGTCTAAAGGACTTGTACAGTTGGCTCCTGTAAATGGGAAATCCACAAGGATTTTCCATGAGACATAATACACAATAACTTCATTTCTTTCTTGGTTAAATGAATTCATGACCCTGCCCAAAAACATCAAGTATCAAGACATCAATAGCTTCTGGAAACCCTTCAATTTCCCCAGCAAGTTTGTGGTCAAAAAGCAGGGGAAGTGTTTCAAAGGGAGAGACATGGACTTAGAGGAGAAAAGAGAGCTTTTGTGAGTGACAGAAACCCAAGCTCTTCGTTTCTTTGTTGTTGACACCATTCTGTGGAAAAGGTTTTAACGAACCTTTGAGCGCTCTCCTCGGTTAACGAGAGAAGCGGCCATATGTGAGCGATCCAAAGGTCTTTTGATAGTGGGTTGTTCTGAGTCCAGACAGAACGCTCGCTGCCTTGTAGTCCCCACTTGGTCTTGTCTTCTGTGAGGCTGGATTTGCTTTTGTCTCTTCCTCCCACAATCTGAGGGCAATAAACCATCTTACCTGAGGTGCTCCAGTGTGACACACACACACGTTGAGCAATGCTCACAGAATTGGTGCCTGACAGTGTTCTGGAAGGCTGCTGTGTATAATAGAGACCCCAAGACTGTGTTTCAGCGTTAGGATGGGAAACTTCTAGTGCTTTTCCATTTTGAGCAAGGTCAAAAGCTGTTCTGGGCTATCACTCTTGGTTGTGTTGTGCTTAGCGTCATCATTTAGCACGGTATAAAATTAACGTAAGCCATCGTCTACCCGCAGAAACGATAGCTCTTGCTTTGCGTAGACAACGACAGAAACTTGAGGCAGCAGGTGAAACATACCCTGTCCGTGTGTATTTTATGCAGTTTATGGCTGAACGACTGTCTGGATGCTTTGACAAACAAAAGGCAGTCAGTCATTCTGATGAAGGTGGTATTGGTGGGAAAACTCACAAAGCTTCTCAAGAAGGTTTCAGCGCTACGAGTTCAGCTGTGGGGCGGAGGGAAGTTCTATTTCTGCATGTGTGAAAGTGGCTTTCGTGTGATGTGGAGTGAAGGTTCAAGAGTTTTTAAGATTTTCCTTCAGTACTATAACCAAAGCAATAAGAGGTATCAGGTAGGGAGTATCGGCCAGTTTCGTTCAACTCTACACCATCTGTGCCAGATCCATCTTCAGTGACTTTTGGCCCCGATTTGGAGGCTTCAGAGAAGAAAGGCTGAGGTGAGACAATGAAGACTCGTGTGCTCATGAAGATCGCTAACAAAAGAGTCACGAACTCCGTTGGCGTTCAGATGCCCTCACACTGTCCTTCCTCTGTGCACCTTAGTGTTTCTTTCTTTGAGGACAAGAGGTCTCTTTGGGGCTGTTGATCACCAAGGTGTAGGAGCCTGTGTGTACTGACTCTGTGTGTCATTGTTTAAATGTCAAAAACACTTTATAGGAGAGCCAACAAAATTTTGCTACGATATGGTGCTCCATGAAATGTGCTTTCTAGATTTGTTTTTCTCCTATTATAATAAACAATAAAGAAAAACATGACCCTTCTGTGTCTTTTTTATTCTCATACCAGTTATAAATGCCCCGTGAATTCCTGACTTTAGGTAGCAAGGACATTTAAAAACCACCCTCACTAGAACTTAAGCAACATGAGCAACCAACGTGATAGAAGGTGGTGATAATTTCATATCTGACCACTCCTCAGCTATTAAGATTGGAAGCCCTGTGTCACCATCTATTTCAGTGCGAGGCAAAAGAGAGGTTTTCAGTCCACACATGTCCTTCACCGCTTGGAAAGCCTTCCTTACTCTCCGTGCCCCTGTTCTGCAGCACTATGGCAGGGGGGTTGGAACTGGATGATCCCTTGACCCTGACTGACTCTATGACTTGGTCTGGGTGATCCTGCTGTGGCAGGGGGATTGGACTGGATGGCCTTTTGAGGTCCCTTCCAGTCCCTAATGATTCTATGATACTTCTTGAGACAAGGCTCACTGGAGTGGCCTCGTGATGCTTTGAGATACTTTCCCTATAGAATCATAGAATCATCATGGCTGGAAAGGACCTCCAGGGTCATCGAGTCCAACCTTTCTCCTAGTGTCTGACCTCTAGACCATATCCCTAAGCGCTGCGTCCACTTGTTCCTTGAACACCCTATAAAGAACAGACTTTCCCTTGTCCTGGCCACTTCAGAGCAACAACAGAAAAGCCTGGACTAACAAGGGACCACGAGAACTAGGTAAGTTTCCATTTCCAACCTGGCTGCAGAGGTGGAATGTTTTCCTGTCACACTTATGCTGTTTGAATCAAGTTCATGTTTTCTCCCACTACAGAGCGAAGGGGCTGCTTCGGTGATGACGTCAACACCTGCAGCGCCAAAGCAATCGAGGTGAGCTGAATCATCTTAGTCTTCCCCCCCTAGGGCCAGGTAAATAAACACAGTGAGTAAGTACTGAGATCACCACAGCCTGGATGATGACCCAGAACACCACGTGCACCTATCGTGTCAAGTTCAGAAGCCATTAGGTGGAATAAGATGTTCATTTATGAACAGCAGATAAATTAATTCCCTAGAGAGATGAGGAAGAAGCCAAGTGACTGCACATCTGAGATTTAGAGAGCAAGAACCGTGGGGTAGTTTGTGATACTTGAGTTCAGAGGTGAAACCAAGCAATTGTCGTATCTCTAGTCATGAAAAGGGCTGTCTCGTGCTCTTGTGAAGGTTTTTGTGTGCATCTCTTGGAACACCTCTTCCCTTCCGATCCCAACGTGGTCGGCAGCCGCAGTACAGGGCGTTGTGCGCACACCTGGACAGGACAGTTCTCAGTCTTAGCAGAATGAAGCAAAACTATGCAAAGCTTCAAACCTGAAGACCCCTGCCCTTATAAATAGGACACGTGGAGAGGAAATCAGGAAGGCAAAAGCCCAGTTTGAGCTCGGTCTGACCACTGTCGTTAGGGACAACAAGAATTGTTTCTATAAATACATCGACAGCAAAGATGTCAGGGAGAGTCTCCACCCTTTACTGGATACGGAGGGGGGGTGTTATCACCAAGGATAAGAACAAGGCTGAGGTACCTGGTGCCTTCTTTGCCTCAGTCTTTAATGATAACAACTTTAGTTACGTTCACAGTGTTCAGCCTCCTGAGCTGGAAGGAAGGGACAGACAGCAGGATGCACTGAGGAAGTGCAAAAGGAAGGAGGTAACAACCTTCCAGTCATCTAGACACTCACAAGTCTCTGAGACAAGATGGGATCCATCCAAAAAGCTGAGGAAGCTTGTGGAGAAGCTTGCCCAGTTACTCTCCACCCTTTACCAATGCTCCTGGCTAACAGGGGAGGTCCTAGATGGCTGGAGGCTGCTGATGTGACACCATCCACAAGAAGGGGTGGATGGATGATCCAGGCAACTCCAGCCTGCCAGCCTGAACCAAGGTCAGGGAAGGTTATGCAGCAGCTCATCCTGAGCTCACTGATACAGCAAGGACAGTACAGACGGGGGATCAGGGTTTATGAAGGACAGGTCTTGGCTGGGACAGGCTGGATCAACGGGCTGAGGCCAACTGTGTGAGGTTTAGCAAGACCAAGCACTGGGTCCTATACACTGGTCACAACAGCCTCCTGTAATGCTGCAGGAAGAGACTCTAGAGAACTGCTTGGTAGAAAAGGACCTGGGAGTGCTGACTAATAGTGGGTAACCACGAGCCAGCAGTGTGTCCAGGTGGCCAAGACCAACAGCATCTTGGCTTGCATCAGAAGTAGTGTGGCCGACAGGACTACAGAAGTGATTGTGTCCCTGTACTGGGCACTAGTGAGGTCTCATCTCGAGTACGGGGTTCAGCGTTGGGCACCTCAATACCTGAAGTATTGGAGAAAAGGAGTTTAAAGGGAGAACTTATGGCTCTTGACCGATACCTGAAAGGAACTTGTAGAGAGGTAGGGCTCAGCCTCTTCTCCCAAGTCACTAGCGACAGGACTAGAGGAAATGGTCTCAAGTTGTGCCAGGGGAGGTTCAGGAAGGAAAATTTGCTTCCCTGACAGAGTGGCCTGAGGTTGGAACAGGCTGCCCAGGGATGTGGAGGGAGTCACCATCCCTGGAGGTATTCAAAAAACACGTAGATCTGACATTAAGAAACATCTTTTAGCTGGGTTGGTAGTTGGACTTGATGATCTTGTAGATCTCTTCCAACACATGACTCTGTGATTCTGATACCATCATTTTTTAGTTTTCATATCTTTGTGTGTTAAAAAATGCTATGTAGTGTCCCAAGGATAACTCTGCTGGAAATTCAATCATAGTTCATACAAGCCCTCACTATTTACTTTCCTTTCTCAGTCCTGGCAGCCTGAACCAGAGATGTTTGAGAGCCACCACAGAATGCAGCCTTCAGTGTCTCCTTCAGGGCAGTATGCAAATGTGCAAATAAGTCCATCATGTGATTAACATTTCTTAAGGATTTATAAGCTTAAAAAAAAAGTGTGGTTAACCTAAGTACAGTTGATATAATAGAACTTCAGAGTTCATACTTTCCATTATTCATCATTCTCTTTTGAAACACAATCACTGATTTTCTTTTTTTTCCAGAAACCCTCCCAGCTTCAACTCATCCCAAGTTGTTGGGGTTTTTGCCACTGCTTTTCTTTTTTGGTGGAAAATGTGACGATATTTGGCATTGCTATTTCAGAATGTGGTGAAAAACAGAGATGCAGAGGCAAATGCAGCGTAGTTGTGTCACGGGGGAAAGGAAAAGACACGATCACGCTTCAACAAAAGGAGGTGGCCGTGCCAAGCATGACTGGCGTTTTTCACCTGATGACTTGCACCCAAAAACTCTTCAGTAGGAATTTTCAGGAAAATACTACCCATGTAAACTGTAGAAAAGTTGCAGATGAGCATTTTTCTGAGGAGAATGACCACATAATTCATGATAGTATGTG
The DNA here is from genome assembly GCA_013400115.1 of Rhinopomastus cyanomelas. Taxonomy (NCBI): domain Eukaryota; kingdom Metazoa; phylum Chordata; class Aves; order Bucerotiformes; family Rhinopomastidae; genus Rhinopomastus; species Rhinopomastus cyanomelas. The sequence goes on along the minus strand of VXBP01001081.1, from coordinate 448,150 downwards.
TTTGATCATGAACACGTGCTATAACACACCATCCGACGTGATAGGGCTTGCCACAGGGTAGGACCTGTTCAGTTTTATAACCATGATGATGCAGGCTTGGATGAACATGGAAGATCACAGAATTATTGAGGCTAGAAAAGCCCTCTGAGCTCATGCAGCCCAGCCCAGGACCTAACATCACCAGGCACTATGGGCCACAGCCAGGCTTCAACACCTCCAGGGATGGGGACTCCACCGCTGTCCTGGGCAGGCCATTCCAGTCTCTCATCGCCCTTTCCATGAGGAAGGGCTTCCTAACATCCAACCTAACAAGCCCCTGGCAGAGTTCAGGCCCTGCCCTCTCATTCTGTCCCTAGTTCCCTGGAGAAGAGCCTGACCCTCACCTGACTGCAACCTCCCTTCAGGGATTTGTACAGAGGGAGAAGGTCCCCCCTGAGTCTTCTCTTCTTCAGGCTAAACACCTTCCAACTCCCTCAGCCTCTCCTCATCAGACTTTCCCTCCAGTCCCTTCCCCAGCCTTGTTGCTCCTCTGGACCCTCTCCAAAACCTCAATTTCTTTAATCCACAGATTTCACAGAACATCAGGGATTGGAAGGGACCTTGAAAGATCATCTGGTCCAAATTCACCTGCCACAATAGGATCACCTTGACCAAGTCACACAGGAACGTACCCAGGTGGACTTTAAACATTTCCAGAGAAGGAGAAGTGAGGGGTCCAGAACTGCCCCCAGTACTGGACAGGTGGCCTCACCAGTGCCCAGTACAGGAGGAGAATTACGTCCCTAGTCCTGCTTGCCACACTATTGCTGATGCAGGCCAGGACGTCATTGGCCTTTTGGGCCACCTGTGTACCCTGCTGGCTCCTGTTCAGCCAGTTATCAACCAACAGTGCCAGGTCCTTCTGCCAGGCTGCTCTCCAGCTCCTCGTACCCCAGTTCTTTTCCATCCGACTCTTTCTGCATGGCTGCCCCACAGGTAGTCAGTTTAGTGCAAAAGCCTGCGCACGTGTTTCTGGGGACACGCCAGCAAACCCAACGCACCGGGACCTGCTGAGTCTGAAAAGCAGGTTCTGGCTGAGCATGCTGGGGCACGTGCAGCGAGTAGACAGACCAGTGTGGAGATAGGTTTTTCTGTCCAGAATGCCACAGATACAGATTTCTTGCATAAAAATGGGATTAACTTGCTTAATTTTCTCTCTTCTGTGTGTCGTTGACCGTAAGACTTAAGACACAGCGATGCACGCCGAGCAAAGCTCTAAAGACACCAAAGGATAAACAAAGCCCACAGTCCACACCCAATCTTCTTACTCATCCAGTGGATTGAATGCTAAGAGAGATGGTTGCAGGACTGTTGGACACATGAAGAGTTGAGCTCCATGTTGATGATGGCAGAGTGGTGGATGTGGTCTGTCTTGACTTGAGTAAGGCGTTTGACACGGTGTCTCACAGCATCCTCACAGCCAAACTGGGCAGTGTGGTCTAGATGATTAGGCAGTGAGGTGGATGGTGAACTGGCTGCAGGATAGAAGCCAGAGAGAGGGTCTNGAGGGTCCAGCGAAGGGCAACAAAGATGATGAAGGAGGTGGAACACCTCCCTTCTGAGGAGAGGCTGAGGGAGCTGGGTCTCTTGAGCTTGGAGGAGACTGAGGGGTGACCTCATGAATGTCTATAAATACATGAAGGGTGGGTGTCAGGAGGATGGAGCTGGGCTGTTTTCAGTGTCATGTAGTGATAGGATAAGGGGCAATGGTTGTAAGCTGGAACATAGGAGGTTCCACATCAATTTGAGAAGGAACTTCTTCTTGGTGAGGGTGACGGAGCACTGGAACAGGCTGCCCGGGGGGGTTGTGGAGTCTCCTTCACTGGAGATGTCCAAAACCCACCTGGATGTGTTCCTGTGTGACTTGGTCTGGGTGATCCTGCTGTGTCAGGGGGATTGGACTAGATGACCTTTCGAGGTCCCTTCCAGTCCCTAATGATTCTATGATTCTATGTATGAGCTGCTCAGCTTTCATCTGTAGAAATTTCTTCTAGATTAGAAAATTACGATTCATGGAAATCTAGAAAGCAAAGGCACAGAAAGAGGACACGTTGCCAGAAGGTGAAAGAAGGACCAAAACGAAAGGAAATTGTCAAGCAATTGCCAAGGTTTCAGGGTGGCAAAGCATGAGCACTGTCTGCCTGGGTGTAAGGTAACCCTGCAGCCTCACAGCGTTGCTTCTCAGCGTGGACATACTTTGCATGTTTTTACAGCCTGTGCTCTCCAAGTGTAATATTTAAGGAGGAACACTGGCTGCTGATATTTTAATATAGAAAAAATTCAAATAAAAATGTTGACAGGCAAGCTGTGAAAGAGAAAATGTTCAGAAGAAACACTGGAGAGACACTGATGAGGCATTCACTTCAAGAAAGATATTGAGGAGCTGGAGCAGGTCCAGAGGAGCAGAGAGGCTGGGGAAGGGACTGGAGAGAAAGTCTCCTTCTCTGGAGAAGTTTAAAACTCACCTGGACATGTTCCTGAGTGACTTGATCTAGGGGATCCTGCTGGGTGAGGCGATTGGACTAGATGATCTTTCAAGGTCCCATCCTATGTTCTGTGATTATTTTAGAAGAGGGGGTGAGCATCAGAGAAGGTCAAAAAGGAGACTCAGCCTCGGAATTAATAGTGAAACAGTAGAATCTCCACCAAATTAATCTTCACTTCAAATGATTTTGTGTCTTATCCCTGCAGACTGCTTGGAGTCATAAACGAAAATATAAAATAAAATGGAGCCATCAATTAATAAAATATAGAAATTGCGTTGAATTAAGCTCTTGGGCAGCTCTCCAAGCTTGCTTCAGGAGATCACAGTCATACACAGCCCTCCCTGCAAAAACCCAGCATCTGAGCTTGCCCTAGGTAGGATAACATCTACCCATCAGGTCTCGTGTGCCTTCAGGCTCTGCCTCACATGGAAGAGCAGGTTTGGGAAAGCAGCTACAGAATGGATTTTACCGTTTCCATCAAGGGTTAACAAGCCTTTGTCAAGATTTTTCTGAATGACTGGTTGATCCTTGCTCGTGGTGTCCCAACACTTCTGCAGTCACAGGTCCAGCTCTTCTAGATTTCATACTTCAAACTGGCACAGGGTCATCCCCTGCAGTGCACTGTCCAGGGCTTTCTCCCGGCCCGTGTGGAGTAGAGAGACACTCAACTACTTTCCATAAAACTTTCCAAGTTCAGCTGCTTCATGTGAAGGTTTTGTTGGGTTTCCCCTGACAGGCAGGATAAAGCTTTGTTACCCATTGCTGAATTTTCTGAGACACCCAATCACCCTTCTTACGAAACGAAAATCACGCAAACAAAACACGTCTTTATCCAGGCTGTTATCCAACTCCGTTCTCCCCAGTTTCCTGTTTCTCAGCCCTTTGCTTGAAGTTTAGACCACACTGCTTTTTCCAAAATCTATTTTTAGAAATAATCACTTACAAAAAAAAAAATCCTATGAGTTCTCATAGGATTTGAAAATGCCAGGTATGAAAATCAATGGCAAAGGTTCTGTTTTGGTTGTTTGTTAATCTAGGAGCCCTTGGCAAGTATATTTCAGGATTTGCTCCTCCAGATTTTTCTTGAGATGCATGCAGGATTCCCAGGGTGGTTGTAGAGTCTTTTTCTCTGGAGGCATTGAAAACCTGGATGTGTTCCTGTGTGACTTGGTGATCGTGCTGTGGCAGGGGGATTGGACTAGATGATCTTTCGAGGTCCCTTCCAATCCCTAATGATTCTGTGAGTATGATTCTAAGATCATCTAGTCCAATCCCCCTGCCACAGCAGGATCAC
>VXBP01001081.1:288092-444311 GCA_013400115.1 Rhinopomastus cyanomelas | reverse complement strand
ACCCCCCCCCCCCCCCCCCGGCCACAGCAGGATCACCTAGACCAAGTCACACAGGAACACATCCAGATGAATTTTAAACATCTCCAGAGAAGGAGACTCCACAACCCTCCTGGGCAGCCAGTTCCAGTGCTCTGTCACCCTCACCGTGAAGAAGTTCCATCTCATATATATATGGAACCTCCTATGTTCCAGCTTGCACCCATTGTCCCTTGTCCTATCACTAGATGACACTGAGAAGAGCCTGGCTTCATCCTCATGAGAGCCACCCTTCACATATTTGTAGACATTGACGAGGTCACTAATCAGCCTCCTCTTCTCCAAGCTCAAGAGACCCAGCTCCCTCAGCCTCTCCTCATCAGGGAGGTGCTCCACCTCCTTCATCATCTTCTTTGCTCTTTATTAGCTGACATTCCCAATAGTGCCCTGGAAAACCCAGGTCCAGAACCAATCACTGGGGACTTTGTAAATTAAACAGCAAATACGTTGCAGTGATTAATCACAACTCACCTCTTAATTCCTGAGCTATTAGGGACTCAAACTGCTCTGCAAAGTAATCCCCATGCTTTGCCTTTGTTCCTGCACACTAGTTTTCCACAGACCCTCTTGAAAGCTCTTCTCCCAGACAACTAGTGGCAGAATGAGAAGGCAGAGCCTGAAGCTGCACCAGGGCAGGGTTAGGTTGGATATTAGGAAGCCCTTCCTCATGCAAACAGTTATCAGACCCTGGAATGCCCTGCTCAGGGCAGTGGTGGAGTCCCCATCCCTGGAGGTGTTAAAGGAGAGACTGGATGTGGCCCTTAGTGCCCTGGTGTGACCACTGTGGTGATGTTAGGTGATGGGCTGGGCTGGATGGGCTTAGAGGGCTTTTCTAGCCTCGGTGATTCTGTGAATTGGGTTTTGATCAATATGTTCTAGTAGGAAGTATCCTTGGCCATGGCAGTGGTGGATTTCCAGCCTGGAGTCAAGACAAGTGCAAAGAATCAGCTGCATTTATTTCTCTGGCTGCTTTCACTTAGTGCTCATTTAGCCCGGAGAGTCCAAATGCTCTGGAGCAAAGCAATTGCTTCCATGTCTGGTTTGCAACTCACTGTAGTGCAGGAGCAGACTGGAACTCTGGATGTCTCATTTCAGTACCAGGACACTCAGGCAAGTAGGAAAAGCTTGAAATAGTCCAACTCCTTAGCCCTGAGTCTCCATGACAAATATGCTATTGTAGGTTAGACCCTGCCTAGACAACTCCCACCTTCCTCCTATTACCCAGAGTTTTCCCACTTGCAGAGCAGCACATTTTTATGGTGTGACACATCTGCAATGGACAGAGTTTTTTCTTTCTCTCTCTGTTGTCCAAAAGCAGTAAAAGTATTCAGAGGGTAAATTCATCTTCAGATCTGTGTGTTCAGAGTGAGGTTTCTGCCTTTTCTTTCGTTGGCTGAGCTCTGTGATCTGGTGTGTGGAGAGTCTCAGCATCTGCTCATTACAGTCTGTTTCCACGAGGAAAACAGGCAGGAAATGCTCAGCTGATGTTGTTCATTACAGCTGTTCCACATCATTTGGGAAGTCCTAGTCCTTTGGACCTTTTAAGTCCAGCTCTGTGAGAGGATGCACCTGATTGGGTTATGATTTATGGTTTTACAGTTCAGTCACATAACCCTGGCTCTTCAGAACACTGGTTAGTACAAGAGCAAGACAGGAGAAACGTGACTTCCCACCTATGGTTCTGTCTGAGGAGCTGATCTAAGGAATAAACCTGCTTTTTCTGTGGTTGTCCCCTCGTTCTCGTTGCCTTTTGGAGCACTACTCACTGCAACTGCAGGAAGAGGGTCAGGGAAGACCAGTGCTCTGCGTGTACTGGTTCTGAACAGCCAGCCAGACCTCTTTCTCTAGCATCTGGCTGGCAGCACATTCAGTAGGGTCACTGAAGGGCTGGAGAGGGGACAGAGGCATCCACCAAGCCAGTAAAGGATTTGGAACCTGTCTTGTATGAGGAACAACTGAGGGAGCTGGGGATGCTTATCCTGGAGAGGAGGGGATTGAGGGGAGACTTTACTGCTCTCTGCAACTACTTGAAAGGACTCTGTAGATGTGGGGGTTGGTCTGTTCTCCCCAGTGGCCAGTGACAGGACGAAGAGAATTGGCCTGAAGCTGCACCAGGGAAGGTTCAGGTTGGATGTCAGGAGGAATTTCTTTCCTGAAAGTGTTGTCAGGCACTGGAACAGCCTGCCCAGGGAGGGGGTTGAGTTGCCATCCATGGAGGTGTTGAAGAGAAGGGCAGATGTTGCATTGGGGGACAGGGTTTAGTGGTGCTGATAGGGCTGGGGAAAGGTTGGACTGGATGATCTTGAAGGTTCCTTCCAGCTGAAACTGGTCTATGATTCTATGATTTCCTGGGAACAAATCCTTATCAAACCTTTCTTTCACCCTCTCTGCTAAAACGTTTCCACGCAGCCTTAGGGCTACCTAAACTTCATCTTGTGTCCCCACCTATGGAACTACAGGATCTCTGAGGTCCCTAAGTCATTCTATGATCTTCCTATCCCCAGATGTAGATGAACCTCAATTGAAGTGGCATCACTTGCTTCTTTTCCCTCTGCCAGGTAGGAGATACTTCTATTCCATTTCACTTAGAAGCCAAACATCCCACATGGTTTCCCGATGCATCTACTGAACCAGATGGAACTTTTATAGTAGTGGTTGTTTGACTTTCTGGCACCATACCTGGTGGGGTCAACATCATTAAATTGTCTCCAATCCCACATGCTAATCTTTTAAAAAGTAATGTTTGTTTAAAAACTTTAAAAAGTAATAGTTGTCTTCAAAGAATGGCTTTAAACACCAGGCAGAGGCTACGTGTGGGTCCTTTCCAGTTTTGGATTGCCAGCAGATACACTAGGCTTTGGGGAGGTTTGGTTTCGTTAGCTGGTTTAGGGGTTTGGTTAGCTGGTTTAGGGGTTTGGTTAGCTGGTTTAGGGGTTTGGTTAGTTGGTTTAGGGGTTTGGTTAGCTGGTTTAGGGGTTTGGTTTTCTTTGTGGTTGTTGTTGGTTTTGGTTTGTTTTACGTTACTGAAGCAGACAGGCAGGATTCAGCCATCTCCTATAATACTCCTGTTCCCTCACACACTGCCAGATGTTAACAGCACATGGAGAAAATCCGAGGTGGCCCAACTTCAGGAAGCTGCAGGCTGAATTAGTTGAAAAAGGCTTGAGACATGCTGCCCAAATGCCAGGCTTTTTTTAGATGGCAAGTCTTCCTGCAGCTTCCAACTAGGATCCAGACAAACATCTCTGGACTTGAGAAGAAACATGGAGACAAGCTTTGAAACTAGTATTTTTCTCTACTGGAGAGGAACCCCTTATTTTTCTATTTATCCTGTTCCTTCTTCCCCTAACAAAACAGTGTTTTTCCACTCATGTGAATTTTATTTACTGACTACCAAGTAATTGCATGGTGAGTAACTGGATGGCTTCATAGCACTGGAGGTTGAACACTGAGCGCTTAGCCTGTAGGTGAGGATGTCAGCTCTACCTTACCCCAGTAGGAAGTGCAGACTCGTCTCAAAAGTCTGCTGGGGGCCACGTGGTGGGGCTCAGCCCTGCAGGGGCACGTGTGTGTGAGGCAAGGAACCTCTGGCTGGCAGCCTTAAGAAGCAGCAATGACAAAATGGCACTGAGAAGAGTGTCCCTCTAACTTTCATCATTGTCTGGGTGGAGTGGCTCTCTGAAGAACACAGAATTACCTGTAGTAATCCAGCTCTCAGTTTGCTCACACCGAGTACCTGCTGGGATCTGTTATCTTTTACTGACACTAGATGAAATGAAAGATTTGATTTAGCCACAGGACTTTAAGTAACTGCCTCAACTGCTGCTGGAAGAGTAAATACAATTTTCAAAGAAGCCCTTATGGTCCAGAGAAGGAATCAGCACCCAGGACTGTGGTTGAGAGAGGGTTCCTGTCACTTCACAGCAGTGGATGCTCCTCTTCCTGACCCAGCAGCTGTCGGTTACTTCCCCTGAGCTTCTGGAATCTGCACCAGGTCGCACTTACACGCCTGATTTTTTGCTTGAAAAGGGATGGTGAAAAAATGCAGCCCAGCTGTCGTGATGCAGAAACTTAGGGCAGGACCAAACCCTGTGAAAGCTCAGCACAGAGAATGCTTTCATTCCTCTGCACAAAGGTTTTGTCTTCTTTGTTTTTAACTTCTCATGGAAGTTTTTCCTCTTATAGCTTTTGTAAATGCTCTTCCCCCTTGTTGCTGGGAGATTTACAACAAACAGCTCGACAACCAAGAGTATTTAATGAACTCTGAATTGCCTTGCTATTAACCGAGAGAATTTCTAGGTTTCCCACTTCCCCAGCTGGCCCACAATCACAAAAATAACCTCACATTGTTATAATCCTGTTTCACAACTCGTTCCTCACTGCTCAGTTCCACCCTGGACTGGATTTTTTGCTTTCTTCTTAGCTCTCATCTTATCCCTACCACACATGGATCCACTTTTTCCCCTCTCACAAACAAGCTTGCTCACACACCCCCACACATCCACGCTCACATGCATGAGGAGTGGCTTACATCTCAATTTGAAAGATGTTTCTTGTAAAAACAACAAAAAAAGGGTTTCATTGTTTGCAGTGCAGAGCACAACTAACAAAACAAAGGAAACCAGAACGGGCAGTAAAACTCTTGTGGTCTGCAAGGCTCAGCTGGGCTGTGGGAAATGTGGTGTTAATTCTTCTTATTTTAAAATGCACTAATGCCTCTCACAGAACTTGAAAGGACATTGTGTTTACTTAAAAAAATAATAATAAAAATGAGTCCGATGACTTTGCTATATGGGATTTATTTGGATTCTTTTTTTTCTTAACAAGGAAAGTTTGTAGGAAAACAGGATATTTGTCTTTCAAGGGCTTGTCTGCTACTTATTTCCCACATAAAATTCCCACTGCAGCTACTTTGGAAACTGTCTGATGCACTTGCACCCCACACCCTGATTACTGTGCACGGAGCTCCCAAGACAGGGGCTTTCAAAGTGACTTTGCCCTCTCACGTCACCCACTGGGGCACCTGTCATCTTTCTCTTTGATAACAATTCTGTCCCTGCCTATCCCTTAGACTTCTCCATTTCATCACCTCAGCTTGAACCGTCACCAGTTCCCATTGCAGCTCGTGAAAGGGAGACCCTTCCCTCTGTGGACGCTTCAGCGCTGGCTCACCGCCCACAGAAAACACCCACAGGCTTGCAAATGTCCCTGGCAATTTGATGTCCTGTTTGACTTCATATTCCCTCCTTTCACCCTGACGTTAGCCCACTTGTTATGGCCTTGCCTGCTAGGGTTTGACTGTCCTCTGTGGAGTGTGGTAACGGCACACCAAGAGCGTTGATTTTGGTTGAATGTGAGAAGATGCCATTTCTTCAGGCAGAGCAGCCTGCCTTGTGCATTCAAAGGTCAACCTCCAAAACCCTTCCAAAAGCATCGGTCCCCCTGTGCTGTCCTGGTGGCACAATGATTAAACTGATTAAGCTGTAAACCATGAGGACATCCAGCGCAGTCAGTTGAGCTCCTGGAACAGCCCTCCAGCCCCCAGTCTCTCAGTGTTCTGGATAAATGTGCTTGGAGTTCGTTGTAAAACCCCGGGTCAATGGACTGCCGGGTACTCAAACAAAGGGAACACGCGCAGAGCCAGCACTCCTGCCTGAGCCACCACAGGGCAACGTGAGCATCTGGCAGACCTGCAGCAGATGCCATCGAAACTGCTCTGTGACGAAGGTGAGATGTTTCTTCTTACTGGGGACATGATTGTCTCTCCTGCCGGGCGATCTGAACGGCTGCTCCGCACTCGTTACTGTTTATTATTGCTCAGGTAGTCTCAGGTCTGACCTTATTTGATTCAGAAACATTTTTCAGCTAATCTCTGTTAGAAAATAATCACAGTCCAACGGCTTCAAAGAAGCTTGAATGTCTCTAGCACTAACTACACTAATGGTTCAAACGAAGGAAGCTGAACCTTGAGACCGTCGCGGGGTGGAATGACTGTAGGTGGTGATGGCAGCAGCTTGATCATTAAAGCAGTTCACAGCGGGAGCACTGCACGCCAGCTTTCTGTGATCTGGGTGGGGTGCCAGGACTCGAGGCCAAGACTTAGTGCTAACTGTTTAAGGCCCTGATTACCTGGGAGATGCTCCTTGTTTGCAGTGTCACCCACTTGGGGCTAGTGACGAGGGAGCTGGAGCGGGAGTGCGTCAGGGCGACGTCTGTGGCAGTACACTCCGTACTGCAGCTTGCGTTGGCTGACTTGCTAGGCAACCTCTGAATGCAGGCTTTCTCAAGTGTTTGGGAGGAGGTGAGCTGATCTCCTTTTGAGCAGGGTCAAAACAGAGCAGCTCTGATCCTGAGTCATTGTTCTGCTGATGATTAATTAACAATGAGAACAGTTTATTAATTAACGGAACTTGTGTCTCTGCTTTAATTTGGACAAAGCAATTATGCACGGAGGCTGATGAACTAGAGTGCAAATGCACAAACATCCAGCCCCGAAGCTTCGTGGCTTTCTTCAAACAGGAGAACATTAAAACACCTGCAATGTAAACTTAGCATCATACAATCGTTTTGGATGGAGGAGATCCTTAAGACCACCAAGTCAACTGTCAACCCAGCCTCAAGTCGCTGCTAAATCATGTTCTGCAGCGCTCACCTTTTTACTCATCTCTAGGGATGGTAACTCCACCACTTCCCCGGGCAGCTTCTTCCAGTTCTTTACAATCCTTTTGGTAAGCAATTTAATTATTTTTCCAATATCCAACCCAAACCTCTTCTGACACAACTTGAGGGCATTTCCTCTTGTCCTATCACTTGTTACTACTTGGGTGGAAAGATTAACATCCACCTCACTACAGCCTCCTTTCAGTCAGCTGTAGAAAGCAAGATGGTCTTCCTCAAACCTCCTCAGATCCTTCAGTTATTCATAGAATCATATAGAATCACTATGGATTGGAAGGAACCTCAAATGACTTGTTCTCCAGACTCCTCACCAGCTTTGTTGTCCTTTTTTGGGTATACTCCAGCATCTCTTTACCTTGGAGGAGACTGAGGGGTGACCTCATGAATGTCTATAAATATTTGAGGGGTGGGTGTCAGGAGGATGGAGCCAGGCTCTTCTCAGTGTCATCTAGTGATAGGATGAGGAGCAATGGCTGTAAGCTGGAACATAGGAGGTTCTACATCAACCTGAGAAGGAACTTCTTCCCAGTGAGGGTGACAGAGCACTGGGACAGGCTGCCCAGGGTGGTTGTGGAGTCTCCTTCACTGGAGGTGTTCAAGATGTTGGATGTGTTCCTGTACGACTTGGTCTGGGTGATCCTGCTGTGTCAGGGGGATTGGACTGGATGATCTTTGGAGGTCCCTTCCAATCCCTAATGATTCTATGATTCTATGATTTTGGTCCCATACCCCTCTCCAACTCGTAGCCAAAACGCTGCCAGATGAATGAGCAAATGGTGGCATCCTGCCCAGGCATTTTAAAGATGCAAGCGTTTCAAATCCTGTGGGGATCAGCTGGCCAGCTATAGGCAACAAGTGATTCTAGGTTTGAAAGATCTTGGCAGCTGGAGGGATAATCTGTTGAATGGTCATTAAGTGATGTAGGCAGACAGTTGACTCTTAGAAAGTCTGAAGCAAAAGGAGAAGCAACTCGGGGCAGTGGAGGGGGGGGAGCAAGATTGTGTTTTTCTTTGAATTTATTCTTCATCTGCTGTTTCTTATGATTCTTTAGTTAATTCTGTAATAGAGATTTTGTAGTTAATTTGCAAACTCTGCTCTCATTTTTCCAGGAGTGAGTTCAGTCATTTAGACTCTGTCTTGAACTCCCATGTGGCAGATTAGGCACTCGCTTTGTAATTATGACCAGACAGTTTCTTTTCCCAAGAATTTTATTGGTTCTGGTGCCAGGAGAAGTTTAGCAACAGCCAGAGGGAGTTAATGACTTAGATGTTAACTCGATTTCTTCTTCAGTCCTCTGCGAGACGAGCTCTTTCTCTTTGGCCCTTTTAGAGAAGACCTTGCTGGCAAAGAAATTTGAAGTGGAGGACAAAGCCTGAGCATTCAGTGGGGGAAAACAAAGGACACCTCTCTCCTGAGGAAAGGAATTGTCATGGGAACTGCTGATGGATACGGATTTACCTCAGAGACCCTCTGTGGAAGGCAGCAAATAATGAAGGATCTGAGTTTCAGTGACTCTATTATTGACAGCTCAAAGAAAGATGAATTTAATTACAGAAAGCGTCAATGATGAGGGACAAAAAGCCTGTATGGACTAGGTTTGCCAGGTGGCTGAGCATGCTTTCAATCTTTCAATCCAAGGTATTTAGTCCTGCGTGACTTGATCTAGGTGATCCTGCTCTGTCAAAGGGATTGGACTAGATGACCTCTCGAGGTCCTTTCCAATGCCCAATGTTCTGTGATTCCATGATAAATGAGATACGAATCCAAACTGTCTTTGGTGAAGATGCACTACGGGGCATCTTTCCAAGAGGAAGCCGAAGTTTGTAAATGGGCAAAGGGAGCATTGACTCTGTGAGACCAGCAACATGAAGGATTTTGACTTGCAGAAGCCATATACTGAGGGAATACATTTGTGTGGCTTGGTCTAGATCATCCTGCTCTAGACCTTGGTCTAGATCATCCTGCTCTAGACCTTGGTCTAGATCATCTACTCATCCATCCTGCAGAGGGATTGGACTAGATGATCGTTCGTGGTCCCTTCCAATCCCGAATCATAGAATCATTAGGACCAGATCCAGACCAGGACTGAGGCATCACGACATCCAGTCCAGCAGTCCCTCCTGCCCCAGGTTCAGAAGGTTGTCACAGCGCAGGAACGCTCACAGCTCACTGTCATGACGTCGTGAATTTGAGATGTCTCAGAATAACAGTCACACCAAATGGAGGGGGTGAGAGAAAGCCTAATCCACCCAGCAGGCAGTGAATGCCTGGTGAAACCAGGAATCTCACAGTGTATTGCCTTGATTTAGAGAGTGATCTCAGAAGTGACATTTCTGAAATGGAGATTCAGCTTCTGAAACTGCTTCTGACAGAGAAGTGCTTGGCCTCGGGGGCTTTTTTGGTAAAATACACTACTTTCTCATAAATATTGTTTGTGGGAGGAGCAACCACTTTTTCCATGATTAGATTACTCATTCAGGATGTGTTAAAGATGAGTGTAGACCTTCTGCCTGCAGTGATGCCATAAATAACTCTCACATGGGAAACATTGCAGCATTGCTCAAGCAACTTCATGCAACAGCATCTTGGCGTGGATCAGAATGGGGGTGGTTCTTCAAGAACCACNACTTGGTCTAGGTGATCCTGCTGTGGCAGGGGGATTGGAGTAGATGCTCTTTTGAGGTCCCTTCCAATCCCTGATGATTCTATGATTCTTTAAAAAGTATGACTGGGAAGCTGTTAGATGCTGGCATCCCATAGCTAACATGTTTAAGTTTACTTAACTTGATCCAGTTTTGGAATGGGCTGCCCACAGAGGTGGTTGAGTTGCCATCCCTGGAGGTGTTCAGGGTTAGGCTGGATGAGGTGCTGAGTGGCATGATCTAGATGTTAGGTGTTAGTTTTACTGGGTTTATTTGGATTTAGGTTGGACTGGATGATCTTTAAGGTCTTTTCCAACCTCATCATTACTGTGATACTTCTTCAATTAGAGGTTCCCACTTTGAATGTCAGAGTGAAGGGTAAGTGTGCTGGATGGACAACTTATACAGCACTAGTAGGACCCCACTAATAATTCAGGTTTATTTAGCAGCCTGAGGTGAGACAGATGGAGGAACACAAAACATACAACATGCAATGTCATCACTACGCCTGTTCTGGTGAGCAGCCAGTAGGATGAAGGAGAATTCAACAGGAGAGAAGCAGACTGGCATGCCACTGGGCTGCAGCAGCCAACCAAACTGCAAAGCATCACTCTGCTAGAGGTGTCATTTTGTTCTGTGCCCAGAAGCTGCAGGGGCTGCAGGGGCTGCAGGGGCTGCAGGGGCTGTAGGGGCTGCAGGGGCTGCAGGGGCCGACTGGGTTTCTTTCTCATGCCCTCCTCTCCCTTTCACCTGTGGGATGACACAGACACTCAACCATTACGATTTCAACTGACTCACTCACACATAGTTCAGCTGGTTCCCAAACCATACTGCAGGAAATGCTGGTGGGTGTCCTCAGGAATTTCAGTTAGGTTCAGGTAAACATTTCTCACACTGTGTTTTGTGATGACTGGAGCAATTTGGTCCTTCCTGCTGTCTGTTTCTAACAACAAAGGTCCTGTTGTAAGATAAATAAAACAAAGTATAGGCTTGGTAACACAAAACCCCCCAACAAAACAACAAACAACCCAACAAACCCCTCCACTAGAACCTATAATGATGCAGCAGAAGAACCCTTTAGGCATTAAAAGCTCTTCTTAATTTTCCACAAGGCACCCGAAGCTCATTAAAAGAGGCTTTATTTTAGCCTGGTTGTGGTTTTCATTTTCTCTCTTCTTAAAACAGCTTCTGTCACAGGCAAATCACTTTCTCTGGCACTTTCCAGCACATATTTCCAAGCAGTCGTACTAATACCATGACAGGAGGGAAGGATTTAACTCTAGCTGTTTCAGCTCTGCTTTAGCACTGGCAAAGTCTGGCTTGCTGTTGCCATTGCTGATGACTCCTTGTCTGGGGAATTGTAGCCACGATGCAGCCTTTCACTTAAATAATAAAACCAGTGAGCTTTCCCAGCGGCTCATTTCTGCGCTGTGGGAACCTACTCTTCCTGGTTGGGTGGATGGAATAGGAAGAGGCTGCCAAGTCAAGTCCTAATGACGCAGCACACGGGCTGCAGGTTTTGGTGCAGACTGGGTTAAGGATCAGACAGGAATGTGGGGCAGAACTATTCCTCCGTGATGGTGTGTTGAGACCACGCTGCTTTGTTTTATGTACAGTCTGCCCCCATTGTCTAGGTGCCAGCCTGTGGTGGCCTTATCCACAACGTTTGCTATGTAGCAGTCTTCTCCAAAATGTTTTCAAGTCAGTGCAAAACTCCTCGTTGCTTCTGTCAGGTTTTGTGTAAGACCCTGAGCTGAACTCGCGTGGGAAGCCTCAATTATAGCCCTCATCTCCCTCTTTGAGAATGTAGCTGCGGCCACCCGCTGTGAAGGAGACTTCCCTAGGGCCAGCAGCTAGATTGTTTGTTGTCATATCCCTTACAGACAGTGTCACTTAGTGAACTGTCATTTCCCAAGGCTCCTGAAATGCATTCTGAATTTTGAGTGGGATTACGTACCTGTGCAAATCAGGGGGCTACTTGGGTGCTTAAACTCAGGCAGATTCTCAGCCCAGTCCTAAAAACTGCACTGAGTGGGAACAGCCTGATGTAGTCTGATAGTCTGCATCTACCAGTCCTCCTTGCTACTAGCACTACAGACTGGGAGCAGAAAAAGTGCTTGCTCACTTGGCAGAGTATTGGGAGAAAGACATAGCCTTGGAGCAGAGCATAGCTGACAGGACTGCTGTGGAAATAGTCACTGGCAGGAACAAGCTCATTGATGGAGAGGAAGTAGTTGAAGAAGACCAGCAGTCCCAGGATGAAACACTAGAAAACAAGCCTCTTGCCCAAATTAATGCTGCAGGTGTGGAAAGCTGATAGGAGACTGGAGCTGAATTTCTTTCTGCTGACACAGCATGGCTTGACACATTTTCTGTGGTGGCATCGCAGTGCTTTCTTCATGAGAAGGTGGAGCAAGACTGCTAACAGAGCCTACATGGCTTGTACGTGCTTTCAAGGTACACCAGAGAGAGGTTCTGTAGGACACCAAAGCTTGCCTGCTGTCTCACTCTTCTTTACAAGAGGTGAACTTGGTGCTTCACTAGTTTTATCATGAGCTGGCTTAGCAAGTTGAGCTGGCTCACAAGTTAGTGGGAAAGGGCACAAGACAGTGGGAAAGGGCAGCAGCTGCCCACAGTTGTGGCAATTGGACAAGTTAACCCACTTCTTGCAAGGTCACCTCTTTGCACACCTCTTGCCCTAGTAGCACCACCTGAGCTCAATGATCTACCCTCGTTTATTTTATCTCATCCTATGGAGTGCAGCAGAAAGCCTGAGATACCAAAGGTGAAGGTGGTTAGCACAGCACTTGTGATCCATCCTGGGTAAATCACAGGGACTGGAAGGGACCGGAAAGATCATCTAGTCCAGTTCCCCAGCCAGAGCTGCTGAGAAATGAGGTACGTTTCATTTACTCTTACTTCTTATAGACACCACGTCAGTTCACTTTGCCTTCATGGAGACCCAGTTTTCCTCTCTTTATAGGAAAATGAGAGCATTCTGCCTTATAAAAGTATGGCGAGATTAAATTATTTATTCTCCAGAAAGAGCAGCAGTTGGCTTCAGCTTCAGACCTAACAGTCACTCTAACGGTTGTTGTGCATAGACTTATTTTTAAAACCCTATGGCAGATGAGAAGATGAAGGACAGTGCTCCAAAAAAAACGTTAGTGGTCGTTACTGCAGCAAATAGCTGGATCCTGTAAACATACGGACAGGAGTTTTTTTCTTCTCAGCACCGTATTTTTTCCCCCACACAGAAGAATTCGAGCCACTCTTTATTAGGTGCAAATTGTGTATTACTGCATCAGGAGAGTGATGTCAAGTTACGTGGGATCGTGGCTTGGCTCGCTCAGGCTCTGCTCTGCTGGGCTAGTTTGCAACTGGAAAGTGGCATCCTACTGACTTCTCCTGCAATCCCATGAGGTCGTGTTTCCTGCCTTTAAAGAACAAAGTCTTAATTGCGGTCATATAAAAGACAAAAGGGAGAGAAGAGTAAAGGACCGGGGGGATCGCCTCTGCAAAAGCCACTTTTGCCTCTGCAAAAGCCACTTTCCACAGGTAGCCCTGCTGCAGAAACTGTGAGCTTCTCCTGCCCCCTCGTGCAGGCGTGTGAGCACTGCCAGCAACGCTCTTTGGAAGGAAACCTCCTCTGAGAAAACGCCGAGCAGAGTGAAAACCAAAGAGAGCTTTGAGAGACAGCAGCTGCACTGCAGAGTGTTCTCTTAGGGCATTTCCTTGAGAGCCAGCTGTCTGTTAGTGCAGAGAGGTCACCTCCTGGGAACTTGGTTCTCCAGTCTGCAGGACAGAGGATCTTCTGAACATGGTGGATCCAGGGAAATCACAGGATTTACTAAAAAAAAAAAAAGATCAGGACAAGTACCACAGAATCACAGAGTCCTCATGGCTGGAGAGGATCCTGGAGGTCCTTAAGTCCAGCCCTCAGCCCAACATCTCCCCAACCCCTAGACCATGGCCTCAAGTGCTCTACCTACTCGGGTTTTAAGCACCTCCAGGGATGGGGACTCCACCACCACCCTGGCAGCCTGTTCCAGTGCCCAACCACTCTCTCAGTCAAGAACTTCTTCCTAAGATCCAATGGAAACCTCTTCTGACGCAACTTGAGGCCATTCCCTCTGGTCCTACCTTTAGTAATTTGAGAGAAGAGATCAGCTCTAGCCTCACTACACCCCGCTTTCAGGTAGTTGTAGAGAGCAAGGTCTACAATCTATTGCCTTAGCTATTAAACAGTTCCTCAGAGACAGCACGGTGGTGACAGCGTGAGAGACACTGCTAGAGCTAGATTTTGCTCCGTATTTCCACGATTGCACAAATTCTGGACCACGTTTAGAAGTCCTCTTTTGTTTTACTCAGTGCCAGCTTAGGCAAAATGTGGTCAATGGGAATTTGTCTCAGCAGAGGATGGACACAACTGGCATCAGAACTGTGGCATTTGGTCCTGTTTTTGTTTGTTCATACTAACACAGTCAGGGTCAGAATGTGATTGATTTGCATTGCACAACAGTCGTGGTGGAAGATACTGAGTAACAGCAGCAGCTTCCTCACCTCGTTTTTGTGGGTCAACATGTTCTAGGATGCAGAACAGGTTGGGGTAACTAATGCTGTGGAACAGATACCAAGCCTTGCTATGGTATTCCTTATATTTTGGGTCCAGAAGAACAGCATCAGAAAACAAAGCAAGCTGTTATACAGGACTGGTCAAGAGCAGAAGGAAAGAATGAGTTGAATGGTCAGGAATACCAATCCTCTTAATATTTTTTTGGAGTGCCATCTTCACAGAGTCACAGAACTAAAAGCCCTCTGAGCTCATCCAGCCCAGGACCTCACATCACCACAGCAGCCAGACCAGGGCACTAAGGGCCACAGCCAGGCTGTCCTTCAACACCTCCAGGGATGGGGACTCCACCACTGCCCTGGGCAGCCCATTCCAGCGTTTGGTCATTCTCTGGTGAGGAAGGGCTTCCTAACATCCAATGGAACCCTCACCTGCTCGTGCCTTTTTCATCTTGTTCTGCATAAAAGAAGTCCTAAGGACCTCCCTTCTTAGTTCACAAAGACAGAGATGAAACTGCAGCTGTGATTAATGTAAGCAGACCCTAAAGAGCAGCTTTGTAGGACCTAATATCGTTTAAACTGTCTTTGTTTATTGGAAAACCTTGCAGCAAGCATCAGAGCACCATCACACATAAACAAAGTCACAAAAGGAAAATCCACCAGCAGTTGTTAAACACCAGGGTACAACCTCTGTGTCACAAGCATTGCTGAAGCCCCAACCCCTCCCAGAGAAAGTGCACAGTGATCTTGCAGCGCTGCTTTTCTCCCTCCCTACTGACAGCCACTGCCAGCAAAGAGATCATCAGCTGGGAAGATCTTCAGTCTGACCCTGCAGTACTTGATCTGAGACACGAGAGCACCTACACAGTGATCTACAGGGGAAGGAATTAAGTAGGAAGTGACTTACATACTTGTCCCAGCAGCTGGCTGCAAAGACACACACAGCAGTGGGTTGTATCCTTCATAAGAAGGAAAAGCTGTGAGCGGATTAATCGCATCCAAATTCCTGATAAATAAACCCAGAATGATCGAACGTCGTTCTCGTTGCTGCTGTTACAACTTTTTTTAAGGCCTCAATTAAGCTGTGAGAAAGGAAGCCAATGCACCTCTAAAACTTTCTGCTTAATCAACTACAGCCAATGCTCATTTAATGATTGTCTTTTCGTAGCGACGAGAAGTAACAACGCTTTTAGCAAAAGGAATTGAATGAGAGAGAAATTGCCTAATCAGCCCTACTCATGCAGCACTTTGTGAGAGAGATTATTGAATTTCCAGTCTCTGCAGAATTTTAATGAAGCTCTGTCTTGCTGGAAAATCCAGCCCTTTGTCAATGAAGTTCAATAACTTGACCACCCATGTAATAAGATGTACTGCCTGAAATCCTTCATTTGCCAAGCCCAGAGCCCTCCCTGAAAGCTGTAAGCACTTATTTGTGTTGTGTGTTCTCCAGCAGTCTGCAGGCAGTGGAACTTATATTTATCGTGGTGACAGTCAGTTCACAGTGAGGTAGAGACACGAATTCAAAGCTGTCTCCGTTTGCTCAGTGCTGTTCTAATGGGAATATGGCTCTGCTGAGAGGGAATTCAATCAGTCTGTGTTTAGGGCTGCATTTCACACACAGTGTCACACAGTATTACCAAGGTTGGAAGAGACCTCATAGATCATCAAGTCCAACCTGTTACCACAGAGCTCAAGGCTAGACCATGGCACCAAGTGCCACGTCCAATTTGTCACCAAGAGGACAGCACAGTCTTCACTAAGTTAAGAAACAAAGAACTGAGAAAGCCAGAACTATAAGCGAGGTGTTTCTATAGGATCTGAGCTGAGGTGAATGGGCAGAGCAATTCACAGAGACGCTGAACTACAGAATGTCCGTGGCTGCAAGGAGAACCTCTCCTCTTGGACAACCAAGAGGAAAGAAGAGATTAAGGATCTGCTAAAATGGGTAAAGCAAATTCACTGAATCACAGAGAATCCCGGAGTGACTGAGGCTGGAAAAGACCTCTGAGCTCATCCAGCCCAGCCCAGGACACTAGGGGTCACAGCCCGGCTGTCCTTCAACACCTCCAGGCATGAGGATTCCACCACTGCCCTGGGCAGTCCATCCCAGTGTCTGATCGCCCTTTCTGTGAGGTAGGGATTCCTAACATCCAACATCCCTCCCCTAGCAGCTTCAGGCCCTGCCTTCCCACCTTGTCCCCAGTTGCCTGGGGGCTGAGCCTGACCCCCACCTGAGTACAACCTGCCTTCTGGGAGCTGGAGAGAGGGAAAAGGTCTCCCCTGAGTTTCCTTGTCTCCAGGCTGAACACTCCCAACTCCCGCAGCCTCTTCTCATCAGACTTTTCCTCCAGTCCCTTCACCAGTCCTCTGGACCCACTCCAGCCCCTCCATCTCTTTCTTGAAGTGAAAGACTCAGAACGGCCTCCAGTACTCAAGGGGAGGCCTCACCAGTGCCCAGTACAGGGGGAGAATGACATCCCTAGTCCTGCTGGCCACACTATCGCTCATCCAAGCCAAGATGCCATTGGCCTTCTGTGCCACCTGGGCACAATGCTGGCTCCTGTTCAGTTGGTTGTCAACCAGCACTGCCAGGTCCCTCTCTGCCAGGCTGCTCTCTGGCCACTCGTCAGGTGGTCATTGTGACCAAGGTATAGGACCTGCACTTGCCCAATGGTAATCAACAGTGTGTTGCACCCATGAAAACCTGTAATGGTGGCCTAGTTGTGAACCTGTAAGCTGTTGTTTGCCTAAGCTTTGCAGTTAACACCGTCAGTGAAGCTGAAGTTGTCTGTGTGAGCCTTGCGGTTCAACCTGCACGCGGAGCTCAGAGAACTCGTTTGCTTGAACCCTGCAGTGCGGTCTCTTGTCACGCTGGCTTAGAAGCGTTGCCTTTCTGCTGCTGGCTAAAGCCAGAGTTCATCAGTCTTTAGCCCATTTTCTTCCAGGGCAATCACTGGGACACTTCTAATGCATTCTTGGCATCCCTCCACTGGGCTTTGCATTTGACAGGGAATGAACGTTCTTCTCCAAAGCAGCCTGCAACATTTCCAGCTGTTTTAATTGACAAATTTCCATCGCTACGAGGAACTTCATTAAATGTCTGGTCTTTGACTGTCTGTAGAACGCAGGCGTTACCCAGTGCAGAGTCCTGCATCTGGGCAAGAACAACCCCAGGGACCACTATAGGCTGGGGACTGACCTGTTGGAGAGTAGTGTAGGGGAAAGGGACTTGGGGGTCCTGTTGGCAGCAGGATGACTATGAGCCAGCAATGTGCTCTTGTGGCCAAGAGGGCCAACAGCATCCTGGGGTGGATCAGAAGAGGGGTGGTTAGCAGATCAAGAGAGGTTCTTCTCCCCCTCTACTCTGCCCTGGTGAGACCACACCTGGAATACTGTGTCCAGTTGTGGACTCCTCAGTTCAAGAGGGATGTGGAGCTGCTGGAGAGGGTCCAGCGTAGGGCAACGAGGATGATGAAGGAGGTGGAGCACCTCCCTTCTGAGGAGAGGCTGAGGGAGCTGGGTCTCTTTAGCTTGGAGAAGAGGAGACTGAGGGGTGACCTCATTAATGTCAATAAATATTTGAGGGGTGGGTGTCAGGACGATGGCACTGGGCTGTTCTCGGTGTCAAGTAGTGATAGGACGAGGGGCAATGGTTGTAAGCTGGAACATAGGAGGTTCCACATCAACCTGAGAAGGAACTTCTTCACAGTGAGGGTGACAGAGCACTGGAACAGGCTGCCCAGGGTGGTTGTGGAGTCTCCTTCACTGGAGATGTTCAAGACCCTCCTGGACGTGTTCCTGTGTGACTTGGTCTAGGTGATCCTGCTGTTGCAGGCGGATTGGACTGGATGATCTTTCGAGGTCCCTTCCAATCCGTAATGGTTCTATAATTCCATGATGCTTTGACTGCCAGTTCTCCATCCCCTGGGTATCTCTAGATACTTTCCTCTTTACTCTGTTCCTCTAAGTTGTGGTATTAGCTTCATTTCATTTTAGCAGTTGTTTGAGGGACACTTAAAGGAACCTGGATGAGAAGATCTTCACGCTGCCCGCTGCTCTCCATGGCATATATTCTACAGGTCCCTTCACTTCCATCACAGCCTTGATGTCAGGGTTGATTCTCAAGTTTGCTCCTGCTGCTGCAGATGTGCCAGTGTGATATTCTCTGTCACCCCACTGCTTTCACGTAACATTCTCTTTGAAAACTTCGTGTCCTCTCACCTGAACTACTAAGTGTTCTGCTACAGACTTCATGAAATTCCAGCTCCCTGCTGCTGTCTGGGGACTTTTCTTTACACAAATTCTGTTTCAGGAGTTTTAGTTCTTTTCTCGTCTTGGAATCCAGTCCAGAGTTAGAGGGGAATTGTTTTAGGAACTTTCAGAAGTTTAATTTCACTGAAAGAACACAATAATAAAATGCAGGTTCTCGCTGCAGTAGGTTACAGCCACAAGGGATCTTTCATGAAGGAAAAGTCTGGACAATGCAGAACAGAATTTCTGTGCCAAACTGATGGCACAGCAGACCCCACCATGACAGGATAAGCAGTAGAAAAACCCCCCCAAACCTCTGTGTGTTCTGATTTGCTCGAAGCCTGGAGTTTGGATGTGCACGTACCCACTCGGGATATCCCCTTGGATTGGATGACACAGGTTGGTGGGGTATTGATCTGCTGGACGGGAGGAAGATGCTGCAGAGAGATCTGGACAGGCTGGATCGATGGGCAGAGGCCAACGGGATGAGGTTTGACAGGGTCCTACACTTTGGCCACAATAACCCCCTGCAGCTATAGCCCAGGGGATGAGTGGCCACAGAGCAGCCTGGCAGAGAGGGACCTGGCAGTGCTAGTTGACAGGAGCCAGCAGGGTGCCCAGGTGGCCCAGAAGGCCAATGGCATCTTGGCTTGGATCTGGTATTTTATAGGAAATGCAAAGAAACCCTGCTGAGGCTGTGGGGACTTGAATCAATGGAAGAATTAGCATGTAAATAGAGGGGAGCACATAACAGGAGAGAGAGAGAGGGACTGAGAAAGTGTAA
Organism: Rhinopomastus cyanomelas; assembly: GCA_013400115.1. NCBI lineage: Eukaryota > Metazoa > Chordata > Aves > Bucerotiformes > Rhinopomastidae > Rhinopomastus > Rhinopomastus cyanomelas. The sequence continues at coordinate 425,348 of VXBP01001081.1, read as the reverse complement.
GAGAAAGAGAAATTGCTCTGGAAGGAAGCAGAGATGATGGCACCGCTGGAGAGTGATGCAGTAGAATGGCACTGTCCATCATGTTGAAAGCTAATCTAAGCAGGAGGACAGACTATTAAATACTCGCAGAAGAATCGTTTTCATGTCCAGGCGGAGTGAAACCCAGGGAGGGATAAGAAGAACATGATCTGCATTTTTAAAAACTGAAGAGACTTCTTCTTGAGTACCTGTGTGGAAGGAGGTTGTTCTGGAGGAAGTAGTAGGTAATGTATTAGAGGAAGGAGTTTTTAAAATAAGATGGTGAGGAATCCATAAAACTTCAAGGTCTTGGAAATAGCTTGTGGAGGGAGTGTGAGGGGAACAGTGGTTGTAAAGGATGTGTGTCCAAGGAAAGACCTAAGTGAACAAAGCTGAAGAAGGATGTGAGGGAAACACTAGAAGATGAAAAACCTTAAGGGACTAGAGTACTTGTGTTATGAGGAGAGGCTGAGGGAGTTGGAATTTAATAGCCTGAAGAAGAGAAGGCTGAGCCCTTACTGACATTTACAGTTACATGAAGGAAGGTTGCAGGGAGGCCAGTGTTGGTCTCTTGCCCCAAATGGCCACCAGTTGTGCCAGGGCAATTTTAGATTGGATATTAAGAAATATTTCTGTAGTGAAAGAGCAGTTTGCCCCTGGAACAGGCTGCCCAGGGCAGTGGTGGAGACCCCATCCCTGGAGGGGTTCAAAAGGGGAGTCGGTGTTCTGCTTTGGGACATGGTCTGTTGGTTATGGAGGTATTGGGTGAAAGGTTGGTTGTGATGACCTTAGAGGTCCTTTCCAACCTCAATAATTCTGTGTGATTTTGTGTTTGTAGGAGTCAGCTCATTACCATAACATTTGTGGTTTCCTTCTTAAAGCAGATGTTTGGGATGTGCCCACACTGAGACTAAACTGAGTGCACAAACCAACTGAGATGAACTGGTTGTTAGTAAACATGTGGTAAAAACCTCCTTACTTGAGAATGGAAACTCTCACCAAGGTGGTTGTTGGTTGGGCAAACATTTTTAAAAAGTGTTTCTTTCAAAGTTGTTCAGACAAGATAAAATGTGCCATCAAAGGTTGTATCTTGGGTCAGGCACAAGATACTGTCCTCGTGTAGGGGTTGGTGAGTAAGATTCTGTCCTCGTTGTCCTTGAAGATCTCTTCTGGTTTTACACTTCATTAACACAAGGTGTTACATCTTGTCATCTTCACATGGAGACATCATTCTTTATCAAGTAGTGTCTTCTCCGAGTTCAAAGTACATAGTATTTCTCACAAGACAGATTTCTTACTGTGCCCCTTTCTATTAGTGTAAAGCCTTAAAGAGAAGACACTCTGTTAAGCAGGTGAGTTATTAATCTCTAGGTGGTGCCAAATGATGGCACCTCAGTGAAATGTTTGAAGGGAGCTGACTACCAAACAGAGAGGATGAGCCTTGGTGCCCAGCCCTCCTTTCAGAACGACCTCATCATTGCCTTAGCATAATGACCAGCAGCCAAAGGACAGCTAAGCAGAAGTGGAAGCCAGTCACCTGCTACATGCACAGGTTGGTATGAAGCTGCAGTCCCCACTGTGGGATGGCAGCACTTCCAAGATGGGGATTTGGTCATAGACTTACCAGTGGCATCCGTGTAGGTGATTAATTATGTAGCTGAGATGGTGTTTTCAAGGTGTGTGAATTGCTGGGTACGTGGTGAGTTGAAATTCCAGGTAATAACAAGATTTAATTACACTAAATGCAAGTTACTGCAATCTTGTTAACAGCCTACATGAAAGGTAAGAAATAGGAGGTTTACTCCTAGCTCTGCTGCTGTGTTTCCTTCACTGTGAGCAACCAGGGGCTTTATTCCCACTGACTTGTACTGCACTTGGGGTGTTTTGTACAAAGTGAGGCAATGCTCTGTGGGTGAAATGCAGCTTCAGGCTTCTGGATGGTGCACTTTGTAAGATTGGCTTATGTCCTAAACAAGTACAGAGATCAGTACTGCAAGAAAAAGTTGAGCTTATGAGTATGTAGAAGTTGCTCCTGCTCCAAAATTAAAAATACTTGATAATTTATAGCTAACTGAAGTTATAAAGATATGTCTTCAGTACGAAACTGGGCAAAGCAGCAACTGGGGCAACTCATGGAAAGGGTGATGAGACACTGGGATGGACTGTCCAGGGCAGTGGGGGCATCCCCATCCCTGGGAATGTTGAAGGGAAGCCTGGCTGTGGCCCTTAGTGCCCTGGTCTAGCTGATGATGATGTTAGGTCCAGACCTGGGCTGCATGAGCTCAGAGGTCTTTTCCAGCCCAAATAATTCTGTGCTTCTGTGAAGGAGTACTTAGAGGTACTTCTACCCACCTGCTCTTACGATGTCCTTGTGTTCTCCCTAGAAAGAGTAACTTCAACATGCCAGGTAGCTCATCATCTGCATGCATTACCAGATTCAAATGGGTCAAGGAAGTTGAAAGAACTGTCCCTGTTTTTGAAGTGTGTAGGAGTGATTTGGGCAGGGATGCCATCCAGAGGGAATGGAGCAAAGCTGGAGATGGGGAGATTTAGAGTGGATGTGAGGAGGAAGTTCTTCACTGTGAGAGTGGTGAGAGCCTGGAATGGGCTGCCCAGGGAGGTGGTGGGGGCCCCATCCCAGGAGGTGTTTAAGGCCGGGCTGGATGAGGCTCTGGCCAGCCTGATCTAGGGTGGGGTGTCCTTGCTCATGGCAGGGGAGTTTGAACTGGATGATCCTGTGGTACCTTCAAACCCTGACTGACTGTGTGACTTGGTCTAGGTGATCCTGCTGTGGCAGGGGGATTGGACTGGATGATCTTTTGAGGTCCCTTCCAATCCCTAATGATTCTATTTCCAGTACCAGCTAAGGACTTGAATCATATAATAACTGCTGGCACACATCATCACGGTATGTCACATCTATAGTTTCCTTCACTTCTGTGAGATTTAGAGGAGCATCAAGAGACTTGAGAGTAGACACAACGATGGGAGTGCCATTATGCTGACTGCAATCCAAACTGCAAACCACATCCTTTTTTCTCTCCACCACATTATGTGAGGATTTTTGCATTCCAGACACAAAATAAAGCATTGCTTAAGAAAGTCAGCTATTATAACAGTGACACAAATCCTACTTGTGAAGCAACCCAAAGTTTATGCTCTCCTCTCTCCTGTGTTTAGCATGTCCCTATCTCCAGTGTTGCTGTATGATAACCCCTCTCAAAACAAATGTGGGAGAGTTGGTTGCCCCGTGGAAGTGGCTGACAAGGAAACTCAGTAGAATTCTGTTATCTTTTTTGTATTATATCCCAACTTTCTTGAATAATCCTGTGCTGAAGCTAGAGGAGGATTTTTTATTAGCTTGCCCTGACTTCCTCATCCTAAAAGGCACTTTGATTTGCATGGAAGGAATTGCATTGGAGAGATTACACAGAAAGGGGCTTATGTGAGGGAAAGCTGATTGAAAAAGCTCCTTTCAAAAAATCAGGTCCTTTTAGCTGTGTATTATACATTATATCAGTTCCTTACCATTTTCTGTTGTACTCCTGTGCCTTTGGTGTAAGAAAAAACCACTTTCATGTACCACAAAATCTCAGGCACATCTCCCCCAAGAATGTGCAGTTAAAGCTGAAGATAGATCCAAGGAGGACTTCACTGTCTCTGGCCCTACTGAGAGCTGGGGAAAGGTCAGCAAATCTGACCTCCTTCCTCCTTCCATCAGGGTATCAGCAAAGGATGCTAAGGGATGGAGTACCCAGAGCCATTGTCCTCAGCTGGTTTGTTGTTTCTTTAGAAGAGAGGTCTTGATGCAGTGGTCCAGAACCATCCCCAGAGGAACAACATTTGTAAAGAGATAGACCAAGTTGTTATAAAAAGAAATGATAGAAATTAATGGTAACATGAGAGAGATCACCCTCAGATGGAAGTTTATTCTTTGGAAAGGCAATCCTATCCTCTTCATCATTAAAAATCCAGTTTTATATAGCTTTTTTGTCTGCAAAAATTAGAAAAAGCAGAATTTTTGTTGTTTCCCCTCTTTGCTGTATTTAATGTAACTTAGGGGACAATGCCCAGAGGTGCAGCTTGCCCTTCTGCTAGTTTTTTCTCTGAAGTCTATTTCTGATGCTGTTTGAAGAGGAGGCTGAGAGAAGACCTTACTGCTCTCTACAACTACCTGAAAGGAGGTTGTAACCAGCCTGGTGCTGGTCTCTTCTCCCCAATTACTAAAGGTAGGACCAGAGGGAATGGCCTGAAGTTGCAGCAGGGCAGGTTTAGACTGGATCTTAGGAAGAAGTTCTTTCTTGAGAGAGTGGTTGGGCACTGGCACAGGCTGCCTAGGATGGTGGTGGAGTCCCCATCCATGGAGGTGTTTAAAACCCGAGTAGCTAGAGCACTTGAGGCCATGGTCTAGGGGTTAGTGATCTAACCCCTAGACTTGATCTTGGACTGGGCTGGACATGATCTTGGAGGTCCTTTCCAGCCATAATGATTCTATGATTCTATACTCCTGTCCCCTTTAACCTTCCGTTGTGTAAATGACAAGAGACAAGATGAGAACAAAGGAAGCAGGTTTGCACAGCACTGGGTCTAGCAGTGAGGCTGTTAATGAAAACACTCTTGCATACAACATACAACACATTTTTGCTGCTTCAGTGGGCCAGTGGCCTGCCTCCAATTCAAGTAGTTGGTGAAAGACCCTCTTTCAGCTTGCTCCTAGCTGCGTGAACTGAGTAAGGTACCTAACGTGCCTGTTCACACAGGGATGTGTTTTCTGCACCCATGAGAAAACATGATACTCATATTTGTCCCATTTCCCTGAATTTCTGCTTAACACTGGTTGGCTTAAGGCTGGCCAGTCCTGGGACAGACTCCCTGCATTAGAGAAGGGCTTGAGAGGCAAGACAAAGGGAAGGCTCATTCATCACTTACAGGCAAAAGACAGGACTGACTTGGGGAAAATAAAATAAACTTAATTTAAACAACAAAACCCCATCACCAAATACAGAAAGAGATGCCAGTGGCTCTGAACTGCAACCTATTGGGACCAAGTCTCCTTCACAGTCCTGGTGGCTTTAGGGATCAGTCCCCTGCTCCGATGTGGGGTCCTTTGCAGGCTGTAGGTGGGACTCTTCTCCACCATTGAAGTCCATTATGAGTAAAATGAAAAGGCTGTTGTAGTGTGCTTCCCCTTCTGATCCCTCTGCCCGAAGCTGGGCAACCACATGGTTGTATCTCCCTGCTCCAAACAACAGGGTTGCTCCCAGGAAACAACCCCCAAGACAAAAAACCCAGGAAACCGTGAAATGAGTTTCCTCTTCTGAAATAGATTCATTTGCAGAGGTGCTGATGGGCTCAGCCCTAGCCAGAGGCAGGTCTGACCCAGAGCTGCTTCCGTGAAGCTCATTGCAGGACCCACACTGCCAGCTCCCTCCTCCTCTACTGAAATGGCACCAGGCTCAAACCACAACAACTGAATGCAATGCAATGGCACATTAAGAAAAAACCACTCTGTTTATTCAAATGAAATATAAAGGAAAAAAAATCAAGCTACAAGATGTGAAAAATTAAAAGAGGATATGAGTTTTATAATTGCCTGGGACTTAAGCTGAGCTTTAGGTCTTCTGTGTTAAGTTCATTTGGAAGAAAGGTAATAGTCACAACTTGTGAGAATAGGAACCAATTTATTTCCAAAGCTGAACTTCTGTCTAGAGCTCCATGCTTCCTGGAGTAACACTCTTTTTCATCAGTGATAAATGCACTACCAAAGATTTCCTAAGGCTTCTAACTTTGATGAGCAGTTCAATCAAGACACTCCTAACTTAGAACACAACTTATAATGAATCGGAGCCTTTTTTTCACGTTCAATGGGTGGGTGTCTGTCCTATAAACTGGTTAGAGAGAATAAGCATTTCTGAATTGTCACAACAATTTCATGGAAGTCTGTAAGCTGTTATAGCCTGCAATTTGAGAACAACTTAATTATGTGTACATTGTAATGGTAATAGGAAAACCAGCTTATTGCTAGCTCACAGCATATGTTAGACACGATAGGTAATAAGACAAAGCTGGCAGACAGTAGTAAGCTTCGTCTTGGCAGCTCCCCAGTCTGATTGTGGTGGCTTTAGAGAAGCAAGGGCATGTCACTCTTTCCGTAGCCCGGTGGGTACGTGTATATATATATATGGTAGCCATTCTGGGAGGTGCCAAATTGGGCCAGGAAATCAATGGTTGGACAAGGCACTTTGTGCCTCTTTGGAGCAAGACTCAGTGTAACCCCTTGGACTAATATTTTCATTGAGAGATTATTCACTTAGCTGCTCTATCTGTATGTGCAGCCTCAAGTAAGTGATGCTGTTAATGAGTTGGTAGAAGCAGCCAATCACTGCTCATAGAATCATAGAATCACTACGGACTGGAAGGGACCTCGAAAGATCATTCAGTCCAATCCCCCTGCAACAGCAGGATCTCCTAGACCAAGTCACACAGGAACGCATCCAGGCGGGTCTTGAACATCTCCAGTGAAGGAGACTCCACAGGAGAACTACATTTGATCCTTCATGTGCCTTTTCTGGGTTGTTTAGTCTGGAAAAGAGGAGGCTCAGGGGTGACCTTATCGCTGTCTATAACTATCTGAAGGGTGGCTGTAGTCAGCCAGGGGCTGGTCTTTTCTCCCTGGCCACTGGAGACAACACAAGGGGTCATAGTCTTAAGCTCCATCAGGGGAGGTTTATACTTGACATTAGGAAAAAAATTTCACTGCAAGAGTGATCTGGTTTGGAATGGGCTGCCCACAGAGGTGGTTGAGTCACCGTCCCTGGAGGTGTTCAAGGTTAGGCTGGATGAAGTGCTGAGTGGCATGATCCAGATGTTAGATGTTAGGATTACTGGGTTTCTTTGGATTTAGGTTGGACTGGATGATCTTTGAGGTCTTTTCCAACTTCAAAATTACTGTGATGCTGTGATTTCTCATTCCTTATGCAATGCCTTCCACTACAGTGTGAAAGAAATGGCTCAACATTCCTGCCCTCTTGCAAGTAGGGCAGGATTAATGTCTAACCTGCTTCCCAACCCCAACAATAGGTAAGTAAGTGTGTCACTGAGAAGGTGACGGGATGCTGATCCTGGGCCATGTGTGGCCTCAGATTTGATCTGTTATCCACATCTGTGCCATTTGGGATCATGAACAGAGCAATATTATCTCATTTAAAAAGTGATCGATGCAGCATGCATGTAGTACCACTTAGTAACGAGCCTCTTCTTTACATTTCTCTGCTTAGCTCCTGCTTCTGCACTTCAGGGCCAGATCATAGCCATTTGAATGTATATTTCATAGCTGTCTTTTCAGCAGATGTGTCTCAAAGTGTTATTTTCTGACTCTGGTGTCATCAAATACCCCTTGAGATTTGCTTTCCTGGAGTGTGACATTGCCAACCCCTTAAAAAAGTGACAGATGTGCTCCAGGGTCTGCTGACCTCACGCGATTGCTGCATCAATAGATGGTTCCCACTCAGTATCATGGAATCATGGAAAAGACTGTTAAGGTTATTGAGTCCAACTGCTAACCAGACACCTCCAAATGTACCACTGTCCCATGGCCCTAAGTGCCACATTTACACAACTGAAATACCACCTTGGCCCTAGACAGCCTCTTCCAGTGCTTTATAACCCTTTCAGTAAAGAAATTTGTCTGAATATCCAACTAAACCTCTCCTGACACAACTTAAGGCCATTTCCTCTTATCTTACTGCTTTTTACTTGGGAGAAGACAACTCCCACCTCACCACAACTGCCTTTCACGTAGTTGTAGAAAGCAAGACAGCCTTCCCTCTGCCTTTTTTTCTAGGCTAAACCTTAGCTGCATCTCACAAGACTTGTGCTCTACACCCTTCATCAGACATGCTGCCCTTCTTTGGACACCTATCTGGATGGCCGAGCCCAGACAGTTGTGGTGAATAGAGTTAAGTCTGGTTGGTGACCAGTTGCGAGCAGTGTTCCTCAGGGCTCAGTGTTGGGACCAGTCTGGTTTAACATCTTTATCAATGTCCTGGATGAGGGGATTGAGTGCACCCTGAGTGAATTTGCAGATTACATGGAATTAAGTGGTAGTGTCAATCTGCTTGAAGGTAGGGAGGTGCTTCAGAGAGACCTGGACAGGCTGGACCAATGGCCTAAGGCCAGTGGGATGAGGTTTAACAAAGCCAGGTGCCTCGTCCTGAACTTTGGTTGCAACAACCCCCAGCAGCTACAGAATGGGGGAAGAGTGGCAGGAGCTGGGGGTGTTCAAGTCACTGGTCACCAGGGAGAACAGACCGACCCCTGTCTCTCTATGACCTCCTTTCAAGTAGCTGTACAGAGCAGTAAAGTCTCCCCTCCATCTCCTCTCCTCCAAGCTGAACAGCTCCGGCTCCCTCAGCCATTCTTCACACAACACAGGTTCCACATCCTTTACTGGCTTGGTAGCCACCTCTGTCCCCCCTCTAATGTCCCTCTTGTAGTGAAGGATCCAAAACCAAACAGCACAAAGTCAGTCAAGGTCTGATGCAGTATTTTTGATTTCAAGATTAATTTGGCCCCTGAATATTGATTAATTTTCCACTTTGGTTAAGAAACAACTAAACACACACAGTTAGCCAACAACTAAACACACACAATAAGCTAACAACTAAACAACACACACAGTAAGCCAACAACTAAACACACACAGTAAGCCAACAACTAAACAACACACAGAGTAAGCCAACAACGAAACAACACACACAGTAAGCCAACAACTAAACAACACACAGAGTAAGCCAACAACTAAACACGCAGAGTAAGCCAACAACTAAACAACACACACAGTAAGCCAACAACTAAACAACATACACAGTAAGCCAACAACTAAACACACACAGTAAGCCAACAACTAAACACACACAGAGTAAGCCAACAACTAAACAACACACACAGAGTAAGCCAACAACTAAACAACACACACAGAGTAAGCCAACAACTAAACAACACACACAGAGTAAGCCAACAACTAAACAACACACACAGTAAGCCTTAATTTAAGGTCTCACCAGAGGAATGTCAGCTCTTTGAGCTCCATGCACACACATACATGTGTGAATGTGGACAGATTGCCCCTGTAAGCTGGGTAACAAGAAAATGTCTTGGATTAGATGGAAAGAATGGGAAAACCATTTGTCAGCTACACAGTAAGGTGGGTGTTGGGGCTACTTAACAATTTGCTTTGATGGTGGTGTGCACTTTCTGATTTATTGGACGCTTGCTTCTTCCATAAAGTAATTTATGTGTCATTAATCTTGCTGGTAGGCTGGTGTCCTCAGGTTAATTTAGTGATTATTTTCTTAGATAATCTACCTGCCAGGGCAGTGTGATGTGATCAATATAGGGAAGTAATGTGGCTCTCGGTGATTTATGTAGGTATGTGTACAATATACACCCTGCCACACTTGACCTCTCTCTCTCAAAGGCATTCATACTTATTTTGGGGAGTGAAATACTTCATTTCACATCTTTGATGTTGATAGCAGCTAAGATTTATAACGGCAAAGAGAGCACATTGATTGATTCCCACAATCATCTGCCTAAACATTTCTAAAACGTGGGAAATTAGCACGAATTCTTCAGTAAGATCCACAGAGTTAAAGCCATGAATCAGGATGCACTGCAAGATCAGGGTTGTAACTAGTGTTGGAAGGACTGATTGGTCCTTGATTTAAGAAAGGAGTTAAGCAGATGGATAGCTTGGAGCACATTTTGTGCCTGTGGCAATCAGGTGCCACCAAACTCATTGCCCTAAGAGGACTATGCAGAAATGGGTGGGAGGTAGCAGGCGGAGCTGGTGCCCATTTACCTGCCAGATAAGTGGCCCATACATGCTCTAGCAGCACATAAGATGTTTTCTCTTGAGAGTGGTAGGTGGGATGAGGCCACTGCTGCAGTCTCTGCAGGTGTTAGTGTACAAGGATGTGGCAAAGATGAGATTCATTGCTTTTCTGAAGGGAAAAGCTATCGAATTAAACCCTGTTCAGCTGACCCGTAGCCAGCTTGAGGCAACAGTGATGTTCTTTGCTTCCAGCTTAGTTGCCTTTCTAAGCTGGTATTTTTGTTACAGTAATAGAAGTGAGAGACAGGACCTGTATGGATTTGGTGGAAACTGTGCTTTAATAAGAAAGTGGTTTGGAAAAAGTTCTGCCCGTGTCTTCTCCTCAACTGCAAAAAGAGTAATGTAAAAATATGTCTCTGATAAAGTCCATTTCTACTGCCTGCTGTAAATGTACTGGTTCCAGTTGGAGCAGGAAATTAAATTAGATATTTCTATAATGTTTTTAACCCAAATGGATGTTGTGGTTGAGAGTTTGTTCTCAGGAGATGTGCTGCCTGATGAGATCAGCTCCGCACTGGCATGGGACAGACAGCAATATCTGTTCTCTGCTGCCTCCTCTTATACCATGGAGATGATGGTGGAGCATGCTCTGTGTTAGTCCCTGAAAGAGTGTGGTCCAAAACTGCAGAGAAACAGCTGAGTGTGGGATTGCCCATCTGCATTCCCACTCCCTCCCTCCCTCTTCTTTCCCCTCAGTGATTTCTATCATCTTATTTTTCACTTCTCTCCATCTTGGTCTGTTGGGAGCTGCATTGCTGCGGCTGAGGAAGAGTGTTTTTGCTTCTGAAAATGTTATTGCTTCTCAAGTTGAAGACAATTGATGACAGTTGGGAAGATTCACCTGGAACTGGAGAGACTGAGAATTCTGAACTTTGAATATTTATGAGGATCGGGACTGAAACTGGACAAGCACTGTGGTTTGGGGTAGAAGCAGGAACAGTCTGCGATGGACACTTGGGATATTTCTGTCTCAGTACAGTGTAGGAGCACGTGGCAATCCTCTGTCTGTCTGTGTCTGTATCTTATGGGCTTTTTCTCTGGTGGGGGACTGAATTAAAATGTCTTGTGGCCTTTTTCTCTCAAATTGAGTCCGTTGTTTCACTGCCTGCAGATTGTCCCTCTGTGTCCGAGACTTCAGCTAAAAAGTTCTTGGTTAAAATATAATTAGAGTCTCAGAGGAAAAAACTACTTCAGAGTTTTCCTCTGCAAAATGCCCCATAATTAAGTGATCCCAAATGGTTAGGAATTTTTTTAATAGTACTTTATATATGTTCTGGTGTATTTCTTATTTAGAAGCTGTACTGTGAGAATAAACACAACCGTGCCGAAAGTACCAAGATCTGGCAGCAGCGGCGTTTGCAAGTCATCGATTCCGTAGTGTCTGGAGGAGGGTTTTGGTTTTAACACAATATCATGCAAACCCAAGTAGAATGCATGGAACTTGGTCATTTTCATGAATAAGACACCCATTTCAAACACCCATTTTAAAGAAAGCTTTGATGACGTCACATTACATCAACAGTTGAAGAACCAGTAGTGTAGCTGGTAGCGTGAGGAATGAAAACTAAAGTTCATTAGAAATTTGGGGTCTTGAGTGAGCAACATTCATTTTCACACTGAGGAAGAAAAAGAATATGATGGGATAAGAGGAGAAATGTGAATTAGATTAGAAAATCTACCTGTTACCTTTCGCATTTCTACCCTCCGTGACGTTAGGCGTCGCGTCAGTAGTTCGACGGATGTGAAAGACTGTAATTGGAGCAAGACTGGTATTTTTAAATATCTGAAGCCATTTTTAAATATCTGAAGCCATTTTTAGTCCGTCACGCCGACGTAAATTTGGAGCAACCACACTCATTTTTCTGGAGTTAACTTCAAATTCACACCTGCACCTCTCTCTGAGCAGGTGTGGATGCTTCTGTTGAAGGAAGCTGCTTTAGACTCGCGTCTTTGGCTCCAGCTTTGTGCAAAAGGGCTCTCTAGATGGAGAAGCTGAACGTTTGTTGTATGGCCTTGTGCCTGTAGAAGCTCTCTGCTCTCAAGATAACAGCCCGTGGCACTCTCCTTAAGTGACTACCGGTGCCAAGGATCGTGATGGGTCTGTGGAGTGTAAACTAATTATCTCCAACAACTGTGTCGGCTTATTTCTCGCATGAATGGGTTACACCTTCAGTGGAGCTGGCCACATATCATTGCTCAGGTTTAAGGGCTGTTGATTGGACAGTGGAAGTTTTGTGGCTGTTCATAAAGAGGAAGGGTGAAAATATGGCTGGTTTCACATCTTAGAACTGCATCTGCACTTCCAGGGTAATTGCCTCCTAAATACACTGTGAAACCTCTCCTAGATGCAGCAGGTGAAAAGTGCAAAATACAAAATAAAGAAACGTCTTGATGTCGTAGATGATTTAGGTCATTTTGTACCTTCTGTTCTCAGGTGCCTCAGTAAAACTCAATTCTGCAAATACTACACTGTCCTAGGAGAGCTGACTCCACACAGTTGCAATTGAGCCATCTAGAAATAAGTTGGACAAGTCTGCATCATGAGAATTGTCCAGATCTCTAGAGGTGGACAGACATACCCTACGCACAGATCACGGCAGGAACTGAAGCAAGGTAGTATTGTTTCTTCCTTTTGAAATGGAAGGTTTGATACGGGTATCAAAGAGTTATCCCGTGTCTGAAAGAAAAGGCAACTACCTGTGGAATGGAGGGGGTTGCTAGGGATGGGAAAATGGGTCCTAGAGTCGAGTCAACTTGCTTCCTTGCCTTGTAACTTTTACCCGAAAGATGGTTGGTGCGCTTGGGTTGTAGGCACCAACCCAGGGAACAGTCAAGGGCCCCCTTTCAACCTGGGACACTAGGAGCTCTAAACACCTTGATGATTGAGGAGGCAAAGGTGACAAGTGAAAGTCACTTAGGTAGTTTGCTAAGGGTAGGACAAGGGAAACAAGCAAAAAGAAGAAAAGATTGAAGAGGTACCTTAGTGAGCTTGACACAAGGGTTAGGACTTGTGAAAGGGATAAGCTTGGAAACTGACAGGACACAGATGATGCCAGTGAAAGATAAGAGTTAGGAAAAGACAGCAAGCTGAGGACCACATTTACCTTTACCTTGGGTAGGAGTGACCCAGAGAAGCGTGCTATTTCTGCTGACATTTGCAGATGAGCCACAAGTGTGGGGTGAGTAGGGGAAACCTGAGAAAGGCAGAGAGAGTGCAGGTCCAGATTTCTAACTCTTCACACACGTTCAGGGTCATCTGAGAGACACCCTTGTATCCAGAGCGTTTTGGAATAAAGAACACAGATAAACTCATCGGGTGTTGGGAGCAGTTCTGTAATGCTGAGAGCAGTTCTGCATTTTATAACACTCTAATTCCATGGATTAGGGTTTCCTACTTTGTTTTGGACTGCATTACTTCCTTCTGGGGTGGGGTATGGTGAAAGCAACTGGGCGAGGGTTTGGAAAGATTGCCTGCAGAACTGAGGGCTTTGAGCTGCAAACAATGGAGGCATGACACTGGAAATGACTCTGTGGGAAGTTGATCTCAGGTCAACTGGTGAGTAAGCCCAAAAGAGCTGATCTTCTACCCTTTGCTTGCAGCACAGAAAAACAGCAGAGCTCTTTCCAAGTGTGTGATGTGATTTTGTAAGTGCTCTCCTCTGTGTGTATTTGTTCTCAGTAGCGTTGCTCTTTCATTCAGTGCTACCAACGCCTCGGTGTTCTGTGCACATTTAGAAACCAATCCCATTTAAATGTACCCCTGTTGTGATACCTTTAGTTCTTGAATTCATCTCCAGTGTATGGGGAAGAATCACTGCTGCCTTTTGTTTTTAAATGGAATCCAATCTTTGCAAAGATCTCTGCTCAGGGCTTTCAGTTAACAGCTTTGAGTTTACTAATCACATCTCTTGAGCTTCAGGCATTAACTGTTTGTGTAACCAAGGGTAATACCTGGATAGGATCTTTTACATGTTAGATTGCTATTATTTGGTAAGAGTAAAAAAAAAATTGAGCTTGTTTAAGTGGTTGTCAGATAAGAAGATAATTTGCTGGCAGAGGAAGTAAGAGCTACCATGGTGTAACATAACCCATAGAGAGCAGCTGGAGCTGCTCGCTTCATCGGAAGGTCTAACGTTCCTCTAACATAAACAGTTGTGTCTCTTTATGCCAGAAGATTCCTTCCTTATCTAAACTTAGGCTGATTTTATGCCAGAAAGCTTGAATACTAATAACCTTAATGTTCTTTGCAGCAACATTAGTTAGGCTGGTGTTTTCCACCTACAAAATAAAAAGCCAATGTAGGACAGAACTGTGCAATTTTAATATGAAAATCAAGCAGCCAGTGGGATGCTGAGTCTCATCCCGATGCAAAGACTCCCTTAGGATTAGTGCAGAGCCAGCTCTCAGTTTGGTGTTTGGATTTTTTAGGTGGTGGAGTGATGACTTCTGCAGAAACATCAGAGGGACTCCTTTGCCCAGCCTGCTTGTGGCAGCCATGAGTTAGCAGGTCAGGGTGTTTGAACTTACCTGGATGTGTGTTTGGTTCCCTGTTGTGGTGGTTCCAGTCCGGGGGAAGGGGCTGCTAAGTGGTCCCTGTAGGAAGCTTTGTGAAAGATGCTGTAGTTCATGCTCAGGCCTTTCTCTGACTAAGCTGAGCCTATTAGCACCTCTGTGATAAACTATTTATGAGGGAAAACCTGTTAAAAAGGAGCCTGTTCCTGGTGTTGCTTCCTGGGCTTGGGAGCTCCCCATTGTTTTTGGAGAACAAAGGAGATGCCATGCAATTCCCAAGGTGAGTCCGGTGAAGGGGGAAGACGTGCCTGAGCAGCCACTGCCCTTTGGATTGTGGCAAGAAGAGGCACTGATGGTCTTTGGGGATCTCTGCAGGGAGGTTTGGTGTTTGCTCTGTCTTGCCAGCTCTGGGACTTGCTGGAAGAAGAGAAGAGGTGTGGTACCTTCTCTTACTATGCACATATGGAGATGTTCTCCAAGTCCATATGGGGAAGGAAGGAGGGAGAGGGAAGAACAGGGAAGGAGGAGGTGGGCAGGCAGTTCATAAAAATCCATGGCTTTTCCAGGATATTAATGAGACTGAGAGTTCCAAGGAACAGAGGCATAGCCAGGAAGAGCTCAGATGCTTAGCTGGCCTTGGGTTCTGCACTATCCTTTGGCTAAGACATAAAGGATTTGCACAGAAAAGCACCCAAACAAAAACAGTGAGGTCATACAACAGACCATCACCTCCTTCTGGCCACCTGGCTCTCAAACTTGGTAAGAAATACTGCAGAGTAGATGCAGTGGCCCAGCCAAGCCAGAAATACTCCTTTCCTTGGCCACTTCACAGAGCATATTGAAATTATTGCCTCTGAGGAAGAAAAGGAACCCCGACGAGGAACCCCGACGAGGAACCCTGACGAGGAACCCTGATGACACAGAATTCAAGATGGTGGAAGGGCTGGATCCCTTTGGGGTGGCACTTCTTTCCACTGTGGAACTGGGAGGGTGGAGACAGTTCCTGGTAAACAGCTGTAAGGGTGACTGAAGGTGCATGTGAAATCATACCCTGTTGGTGTCTTCTGACTGTCTTCTGTTGCTCAGTCAGTCAATGAGACGTTGAACACCTCGTGGTCCTGGTGATAACCAAAGGGGAAACAAGGGAGTGTGATTCTGTTTTACTGTAGTCCTTACCCTAGGCTGTTGAATTTGTTACTCCGAGAAAGCTTTACACCAGAACAGGAATTTTCATTCCAATTTGTCACATCCTTTTTACAGTTTATTCAATTGTTTTCCCTATCAATTAAAAAGATTCATGATTGTGTTTTCTATTATGTGATCGTGTTTGCCAAGTAAATTATTCATTACTTTTCCACCAGCCAGCAAATTATTTGTGAACTGTCACTTTCCTTTTTGTTTTTCAACCTGCTTAGCCTTCTAAAGCGGTGACAGGGTTCATATGTTTGATGAATGTGGATTGTTCTTCCTCATAATTCTGGAAATTCCCCAAATTCATGTTTAGTGGTCTGTATGATTTATAGTCACGTCCAGCTGAACTCAGCGATGCACGTGTCTGAGACCAGAGCTGCAGTCTGTCATTGGCATGGACTATGCTCTGCAAAGACAACATGTACCCTGATGTTAGGTGGCACAGGATTAGTCTAGGCTTTACCATGCAGGTTTGAAACACCACTGGAGAAGGAGTGGACACTAACTCTCCTCACAGTGATCACCACCAGTATTTTCATTTGATGACTGCCTTCCAGGGGCTCTTAGAGCTCTGAATATCTAACTCTGAATAACTTTGAGTCTTAGAGACTAAAGATGAGTTCTCTTGCAGTGCTGCTCTAGTCAATGGGATCTTGATGACTTGCAGTGCCCTTATCACTCTCTACAGCTGCATGAAGGGTTGGGGTCTTCTCCCAGGCAACTAGTGCCAGGACGAGAGGGCAGGGCCTGGAGCTGCCAGGGGAGGATAAGGTTGGATCTTGGGAAGCTGCTCCTCATGAAGTAGCCACTGGCATGGCCTGCCCAGGGCAGTGGTGGAGTCACCATCTCTGGAGGTGTTTGTTAAGGACAGCCTGGCTGTGGCCCTTAGTGCCCTGGTCTAGGTGGTTGTGGTGATGTTGGGTCCTGGGCTGGATGAGCTCAGAGGTCTCTTCCAGCCTCAATAATTCTGTGATATAGCCCTGATTTAAGTTGCTGTCTGGGTTGAGTAATAGGGGATCTGACTTCTAGATGAATATTTACAAGATACGTGACTAATCACAAGATACAGCTACAGGACAAATATAAGAGTACTGATTGGTAATCGATCATCGGCATGAATACGAGCCATCAGTGCACCCAGGTGGCCAAGAAGGCCAATGGCATCCTGGCTCGTACCAGAAATAACGTAGCTAGCAGGAATAGGGAAGTGATCATCTCCCTGTACTGAGCACTGGGGAGGCCTCACCTTGAGTGCTGTGGACAGTTTTATACACCTCAGTACAAGAAAAGACATTGAGGTGTTGAATCGGGTCCAGAGGAGGCCGACAAAGCTGGTGAAACGTCTGGAGAACAAACCTTGCGAAGAGTGGTGGAGGGAGATGGGGCTGGTTAGCCTGAAGAAAAGGAGGCTGGAAGGAGATCTTATTGCTTTCTACAACTACCTGAAAGGAGGTTGTAGGGAGGTGGGGGCTGATCTCTTCTCACAAGTAACAAGTTGTAGGACAACTTGAGGAAACAGCCTCAAATTGTGCCAGGAGAGGTTTAGGATGGACATTAGGAAAACCTTATTTACTGAAAGGGTCATCAGGCCTTGGAACAGGCTGCCCTGGGTGGTGGTTGAATGTATCTAAAGTCACGTAGCTTAGGGAGAGGGCACAGCAATGGGCTTGATAGAGTTGAGTTAAAGGTTGGACTCAATGGTCTTAAAGGTCTTTTCCAACCTAAACGATTTTATGATTGTGTGATGATCGAGTTGTTGTCAGCAATGAACCAAAATGTCTGTCCCTGGGATGTCTTTAAAATAATGGCTGTTCCACTTTGCAGAACTCAGCAGTGGAAGGTAAGTGTCCTCCCGTGTTTTCAATAATTTGACTGTTCCTATTGTTCTTGCCACAGCTGTTGTTTTTCTGTTCCTCCATGGTGATGTTTTACCGTTGGCTGAGCCTGGTTTTAAACTTTACTGCTCTGGAGTTTATCTCCAGGGCTCATATGAGAGCATTAAAAGAGTGTGACATGGATGAGCATGTGGAAATGATCTGTAATCTTTGGCCTGCAATAGCAGAATTCCCTTATCTCAGGACAAGGGAGGAGGGAATGAAATTGGATTTCTTGCTCCTCGTGCCGGTTTCTTCAGCTGTTCTGAAGAGCCGTACCATCGGTTGTGATGCAGCACAGCCCACCTAATCTGCTTTTCTAATTGGGGCACTTGCCAACAGAGCAATTCTTCATAAGATTTGTGCTTTTAGGTTTATAATTTTTATGACTCACCTTCTATAAAGTTTTCTCAGTTTTTGTGCCTCAAAAAACCAAACCCCAAGCGATTAGGAAAACAAAACATCTGGTTGCTTACAGAAACAATGCAATTGTGACATTCGTGATTTATTGCTGTTGTGACCTTAGTTTTTCCCTGGAGAGCAGATTAGGGGTTTGAAAAGGAGTGACAGTGAGTCAACCGCGCACACCGTGTCTTTACAGTGCTCTGATGCAGAGCAGACCTGAGTTCATTCCGACTCGCAGTCACACACAGTGCATGGGTTTAAGAGGAGCAACTCTACAGCTACGTGAAGGAGACTGTAGCAAGGCTTGTGCTGGTCTCACCTCTCAATTTACAAACAATAGGATGAGGGGAAATGGCCTCAGGTTGCATCAGGGAAGGTTTCGTGTGGATATTAGGAAAAAATTCTTTACTGAGAGTGGTTGGCCGGGGCTTGGGGGGCGGAAACTGAGCAGCTGCAGATGACTTCCTGCCGACTGCGCGGCCGGGCTGAGGCGGGTGGCTCCCCCATCTCTCCCTCCCTCCCTCCAGCTCCCAGGTAGGACAAGCCAGGCAGCACAAACTATAGCCTGGCCCCTGACACTGTCTGAGGAGCAGTGAACCAGCCCCCTGTTTAAAAAGTTTGAGGACCCCTGGTCTAGTTGTTTGGGAGCTGTTGGGCTGAGGGCTGGCCATGATGATCCTGGCAGTCCTTTCCAGCCAAGAGGATTCTAAGAGGGAGGTAGAACATGAGACAGAGAAGCTGCAGCCTATACACCTCCTATGTGTTGGAGGCACTGTACAGGAGACAGAGAGGTGCACAGAGCATCCTGTAGTAAAGTGAAAATATTCATTTGCAGAGTGCTGTTAGAAAGGGATGTGGCTAGTGCTCTGTATTTCCATGTTTATCCTGCCCTACAAAGCATATGGCATAGCAGTAAAATGGGTGGTTAAAGGCCACTGGGACAGTGTTTAGTGACAACTGCATTTGGGTTTTTTTCACGTATTAAAAGTGAAATCCAAGTTGGAAAAGGGGGTAGTTCTATCTTCTGATGAGACACTGAGGAGACTGAAATAGACCTGCACATTTAGTCTGATATCCAGTGTGTTTTCCTAGCACTAAATTGTGGAAAGTGACCGTAAAGAACTGCAAAATTGATTTGAATGAAGGAGAAAACATCCTGCAGTAAAAAAGCCACAGATCTGACATGTTTGGATTATTAAAAAAAGGCTTTGGAGAAAGACTGGAAAGAGTGAATAAAAAGGATAAGGAAAAAATGCCAGATGCCAAAAGGGCCTTTTATTTAGCAGAGAGAAGGCTCAAGACTAGGCGTGTTTGAATTGGAAATAAAACAGATTATTAAGCTTGAAGACAGAGGAATCAGACAGACATCGAGGCTCCCTCACACCTCCAGTTGAGGACTGTTCTTGTTCTAGTTTTGCAGAACTGATGGGTAGAAAGTGTCAGCAGATGGGGAAGTTCTGCAACATTTAATACACCAACAAAGTAAGAAGAAGATCTGAGTCTCCAGGGTTATTACTCTGATCCCACTCGCTGACATAAAATTCACTTCAATAAGAGTAGAAACCCACAAAATTAAATCATATTAAACGTTCACGACCTCAGTGTAATTTCCCCCGGCCACTGTCATGTATCTAAGTGGCTCTTTAGTTTGAAGGAGTCTGAGAGGAGACCTCATCACTGGGTGGAAGGGTTGGTGCTAGTGATAGAACAAGAGGGAATGGTTACAACAGGGGGGATTTAGATGATATTAGGGAAAGTTTTTTCACAGAAAGAGTAGCCAGACACTGAAATGGGGCTGCCCAGGGTTGAATCACCATTCCTGGATGTGTTTAAAGATTATTTAGATGCGGTGTTGAAGGATCTGGTTGAAGGGTGATATTTGTAGAGTAGGGTTGGTGGTTGGACTTGATGATCCCAAGATCTTTTCCAACCAGAGTGATTCTGTGAGGAGAAGAAAAGTAGCCAAGTGTGAGACCACTGCTGAACAATGACTGCTTAGCATTGGAAGAGGAAGTGTAGCAAAACTATACTGGTTCCAGGTTGCCTCTCCCCTCACGCCAAGCCTGTGATTCTATGGCATCACTGACTGTGTAGATGAGGAGAGAGCAGTGATTGCCATCCACCTGCCTCGCTTGGATTTATTTTCCCCTGCCTTCTTGTTTAGAGACACCTATTTCTTACAGCAGACAACTTAAAGAAAGTCTAAATGACCTCAAATGCCTCATGCCTCTAATGGCACTGCTGAGGTTCCTGCAGCAAAGCACGTTCTAGGCTAAGACCCTAGATTTCCTTCCCTCCTTACCCTCAGCTACTTTAAGCATTGAATCATGGAATCACAGAATCATCAAGGTTGGAAAAGACCTTCACCATCATCAAGTCAAACAGTTCATTCTACAACTCCAAACCACCAAACCATCTCCCAGACCACCATGTCTATGCATTCTCCAAACCCTTCCAGGGATGGTGCTCCTAGGCCCTCCCTGAGCAGGCTGTTCCAAGGCCTCCCCACTGTTTCTGGGAAGAGGATTAGACAGTTCAGAGATGATAGATCCATTACTGGTTCCATGGGAGGATTCAGCCTCTACCCCAGTTGTTGCTCTCTATTCCTGCCTGCACAACCCTGTTTGCTGGCAGCGAGTGCTGAGATCTGAACGCTGACAAAGCTTTGAACAGCTAGCCCAGCTGCACAGGCATACTGGGATGCCTCTGGAGATTTCTCTTGGATGTGGAAAATAGGATATACTGGGAATCTGAGCTGACCAATTTATGCAGTGGAAAAGAGCTTGTGACTGGAAGATGCACAGGCAGGGGTATCAGCGTAGTTTGGTATTTTAATGTGAATGAGTAAACAGTCAGCACTATAATAAACTCTAAGGCATTTGATCCCAATAAACATCTAAATCCCTAGGGCTATCCTGGCAGTAAGAGATAAGTGCACAGAGGCAAAAATGTTCTTAGCATAAAACTCACATAATTATGTTTACTGTGTGTTAGATGGTTTCAAACTCTTCTCCCCTTCTTCCCAGCACTGACGAGCTCTTCATTTGTACAGGCTGCCAGATCCCTACTTTACTAATAAGAGCTTTTTAATTTGGATTTTTATTGTTTCCAGCAAGGGCCAAGCCAAAAGGAAAATCAAACTACAGAGAAATGCTCCCTCAGTGGCATGCCCTTTGCTTCAGTTATGGTTCACTACAGATAAGATGATTCCTCTTTTAGTAGCCATGTATTGGTCTTGTGCTTTGTGGGAGGGTGCATTTGCACATCTCTGTGCTTAGAAAGCCTCTGAGCTGTTGTCTCCTGGTTGCTGCATTGTCTTGACTGTTGACTGCACCGTGAAGAGTTTCAGCTCAGCAATGCAGAGGCAGTGATTGCCCAGGCAGTGAAGTGCTTCGAGTCATCAAATTAGTTGTCATGACTGGAGAGTGAACAATGTTTCTGAAGAAGTAAGAGGGCTACGAACTGGAGAGGGGCATGGGACCAAAATCATAGAATCATAGTCATCAGGGATTGGAAGGGACCTCGAAAGATCATCTAGTCCAATCCCCCTGCCACAGCAGGATCACCCAGACAAGTCACACAGGAACACATCCAGGCAGGTCTTGAACATCTCCAGTGAAGGAGACTCCACAACCCCCCTGGGCAGAGAGTTTGTGGAGCTCACATGTGGAGATGTGACAAGTGAGTAGCTGACCCTGCTTTGGAGAGGTAGTGCTTGGGTCTAGGGGACCTCCAGAGGTCCTTTTCGACCTCAACAATCAGTTGATTCTGTCATCAGCCAAAGACATCCAATAACCACAAACCTTGTAGGCTGCAATGAAGTCTCCTTTCTGACACTTTCATTTCGCCAAAGTGATATAATGGCCATTAGGTAACAGACAAAATGTAAAACCCAGAGAGGGTAAATTGGGTTGAGATTTAACACAGTATTTCATAATGATATGGAGTATAACAGGCTTTGAGAAAAGCACTGAGGAAAAGAAAAATCAGCTTTTCTCAGAAGACCAACTGCTTGGTGATAAGAAAGTCTACAAGTGGCAGTTATGTTCAGACCTGTATCTCCCATGTGCCAGATGGCTGCTCCAGCACATTGCACATCAGTCATCACCCCAGAATTTGATCATTTGGGGAGAGAAACAACAGTGGAGTTTAGACCAGAAGCTGTGTAAGGATCTGTAAGGTGCTAGAGCATGATTCATACAGGAACTGAAAGCAAGAGAATCGTAGAAACATAGAATGGCCAGGGTTGGAACAGACCTTAAAGACAATCTAGTAACAATCATCTCCCTGCACAGGCAGGGACATCTTCACTAGATCAGGTTACTCAAGGTCTCATTCAACCTGGCCTTGAATACTTCCAGGGATGAGGCAACCTTCCTTGGGCAACGTGTTCCAGCATCTCACCACCCTCACGGGAAAGAATTTGTTCTTAATGGCCAGCTTAGGTCTCGATCCCCCTTCTCATGGATGTGCCCATATGTACATTCTCAGCTACGCAAACATAAGAGCAAACCCAATGTTGAGCATCACAAGAAACGTCTGAAAAATCCCTTTATCCTGATCTAAATGAAACCTGTGGAAAACACTGCTCAAAAGAGCTGTGATTATGCTGGGGATGGGGTGGGGGGGAAAGGGAAAAAAAAGTGAAGCCCTTTCATCTTTGGCTGAAAAATGAAAGGGCTGTTGAATGCTTGGCTGAATTCCAGATGCTTCTAAAAAGTCAAGTCTTGCAGGTAGCTTGGTGAGATTCAATCTGAAAAACCCCTGCTGCTGGGAACTGAAGTTCTGAACAACTTGCCAAAGAAAGACAGGTTGTTGTCTTTCACATGATGGCTGAAGTCATCATAAGCTATTATTAGGACAACAAGGGGCAGGCAGCAGGTTTTGCAGAACCTCGGAGCCTACCTGGAAGGACCTGAATCTTCTGAATATTTACTTAAGGTACCAAAGTTTGATCTGTAGGGCCCAAAGTAAGCAAACTGTGTCCCTTGCTTAATGTGTGTGGAAAGTCAGAGGTTGATTTAGAGGACCTAAGTTAGACCCTCATATAAACTAATGTGAACACTTTTGTGTACCAAATTAGGTAGCCACATCCCCAGAAGGATTCATCTGCTGCAGCACATCAAGCATAGATTTCTGGCCACAGAAAAGGAAGGATGGATCCCCTAAGTGTAGTGGGAACAGCTACACAAATCAAAGGGAGACTGAGGACAGGCAGCACATTAGAAACAGACGAGGTCTGCCTTTATCTGAGGTCACTGGAACCCCTATTCCAGAGATGTCCTCTTTAGCCCACTAAGCTGGTGGTGGATGACAAGGGATTGATTTGAGGTAGCTTCCACCCTCAACTTGAATTCATGTCCCCTTGCAAAGGAAAGAATTAAGATTCATTGGACTGCTGAAAGAATGTGACCGTGAACGTGATAACGTGATGAGATCAAGTGGCTACACACTCTGTGGGATGGCAGACACCTGCTTCCCAGACTACTTCATACTGGCCTGGAGTTTTCCTGAAGTCTTTCAGAAATGAAAAAGCAGTGACATCTTGGGCTTTGGGAAGAACATTTTATTGCTAAGCATATCTTTAAACCAAATAAGAAAAGAAAAAGAATTGAAAATGAGGAAGAAAATGAAAGGCAAAGAAAGCAATAACGTCACGATAACTCAAAGAAAAGTTCTTAAGGTTCTCCATAAAGCAACAGGGATATGGTGGAAGCTCACATACAGAAATGCACGTGTTCCCCAAAACTATCCGATAGAAACTTACACTTAAAAAAGGAAAATAGAACTCTTTTTTCTCCTTAACTTAAAAAGGAAAACAAAAAGGAAAGGGAGAAAGAAAGCAGGAAATAATTTCACAAGACTCCAAGACTCCAAGAACAACGATCTTTTACAGACACCGAGATATAATCAACTTTAGATAGTTTCAGCCAGCGAAGTCATCAAAAATCGTGCTTTCGTACCTTTTTAAAACCTTTTTCATACCTTTTTTTTTTTACTTTTTAGTATAAAAAATAAAAAAGGAAAAAAAGCTCAACCTCGCACGCACGCGCACACGCACCGCACACACGCACACGTGCACCGGAAAGAGTCGTTCACGTGAAAGCATCTTCTCTGCACGTTGGAGAAGGCTGGTTTTGCTCTAGATAAGCAAGTTCCCATGTGCGTGTGTGTATTTGATGACACTTCTGCAGAGTCAACTATTCATGCGACTTATCAACACCAGCAAGAGTAGATTTCTAACCCTAAAGAGCTGATTCGTTTTCATCCGTATACGGAAAAAGTGTACGTCTGAGATTCCAGAGTTTTCCTGCCATCTTGGGCTGGTTTTGTTGCTGTTTTCCTCTCTGCCTCTCCCTGTCTCTCCCTCATTTGCTTTTTTGCACATGGACATCGACCCCCCTGGCTGTTGTTCCGTACAGCACGCTATCCCTTCCCACAACAACTGGGAAAACGTAGAAACTAAGGAATCCGATGAAACAAGTCAAAGAAAAGCAGAAGACATTCTGAGTTTAACCATAAAACAGTATATACACCATCAGAGTATATCCATATAGAAATTATACTAGCAAAAAAATAGTAGTAAAATATGTAAACAAAATTTCAGGGTTTTTTTTTGTTTTGTTTGTTGTTTCTTTACACAGGTAACTGTGACAAAGCTCAGACACGTGCTCTCTTCACACCTGAAGGTTTGCTTTTGTTGTCTCCTTCGGTTTACTTTGTCCTCCAAGAATATTCTCATTTCGCGTTAAAATCGTACCAGAACTTCCAGTCGTCCCGACAAACATACCATGATAAATATATCTGTGTGTATATATATATATATATAATATTATTAAATTCCTTTTTCTTTATTATTTTTGTGTGTCACAGCAGCTTCATTTCTTTACTTTTCTTTTATATAAAACAGAAGGAAAACGGAGATTAGGGCAAGTGGAAAGACAGAGATGACCTGAAATGCCAAGCTACAAAATGAAGATACCACACGTGAAAACCACTTCTATGTCAAAAGAAAACAACCCACGTGTTTTGCATTCTTTGAGCTTTTGGGGCATTTATGGGTTGAACTCTGGTGGTGTCTTTCTGATGTGTTTATGAAACACGTTTATTACCCTTTTTGGCATGCATTGCAATCAGTCACAGAACCAGGACCCAGAGAAAGGCTCCTTTATTTTTATAGCGTATATTCAGCTCGGAACGTTTAACCATTTTGCAGGGTTCTTTCGCTTTCATCTTCAAATCCCTTTACCCACAGTTTGGCTGCGCTGCCGCACGCCAAGTGATACTCTCAGCTGATGCCAGTGACTGATCAGAACAGACCCAAACCCGTCTACTCTTCAGTTCGGTTGCAAATACTGGAGCCAGGTCCAAGGGAACCAGCTTTCCACGCTCATTTCTTCAGCACCACCCATCAACACATGTTCACTGTGTTGTTAGCAAACAACTTACTGCAAGACGACAGATTCTAGAGACAACACAACCAGGTATGCAGAGTGAACACCATGAGTAACTTCTGAGTTCATAGATGGCAATAGTCTCTCTTTATTTACTATGGAATTATTCTTTTTCTGTGAGATATCTTCTCAAGTCCTGGGTTGCCCCCCACACCCTTTCCTCCCACACCCAAAAGGAACCAAAGAACTCCAAATGAAAAACAACCCAAGAAACAAAAACAAACCAAACCAAAATCCCAACCATCTCCAAACACATTTATTCCCCTCCTCCAATCTCCAAAAATCATACGTGGCCAGATCAGTTTGTTCAACACCGTTTGTTTCGGAACGTTTGCATTTTTGTTTCTCTTTTTCCTTCTCTCCTTTTTTGTTTGTTTTTTAAATAAGTAAACTGAAAAATTATTGATACAGTCAAGGATCACGACCATTGTCAAAGACTCACTTGGAGATATGAAACAAGTAAGCCATGAAGTCTTCTACCTTTGCAGAAAGTTCAGCGGAGGAGGAGATTTGGAGACGTCCGAGTTCACTAACCAACAGGGCAGAGCTGTGCGCGCCATCTCCGGAACGCTAAGTGTGCTTTATGATACATTAGGGCAGAGTTTGCTGACTCCAAGCGATGACTGAGACGTTAGCAGTCACTGCTGAGATACTTCTGTTCCCCAATACTTGCTCCTACAAACGATATCTCCCAATCTCGTTTGCTGCAATGATTCTGATATTTCAGTTAAATCTCATTAAGTATTTATATATTTATATATAAATAAGTATTCTTTTTTACACATAATACTCTTTGTCCTTGTTTTTCTGTTTCTTGTGGCCACTCTTTGAGCTCTGCTGCTTCTCCTTCACGAGCGTGCCGTTGCTCTGGGCGGAGTTGCTGATGTAGTTCCGTGTCTCGTCCACCTGATAGGACCCCTCGTCCCTGTTCCTGTACTTGTACATGGCATACAGGAGGATGAGGATGCAGAGGGCGGCAGCAGCCACAATGCCGACGACCATCCCCGTTGTGCTGCTCGACTCGCGGACCACCTCTGAGGCCCCCGGAACCCGTCTGATTCCCGGCTCTGTGGGGTTTGCTGTGGGCACATTACGGAACATGGGGGAAGTGATTAGCGGGCTCTTC
Organism: Rhinopomastus cyanomelas; assembly: GCA_013400115.1. NCBI lineage: Eukaryota > Metazoa > Chordata > Aves > Bucerotiformes > Rhinopomastidae > Rhinopomastus > Rhinopomastus cyanomelas. The sequence goes on along the minus strand of VXBP01001081.1, from coordinate 398,873 downwards.
AGCTTTGTGCTGTCTAGCTCATAGGCAGTGGGCAACGGAAGCAAGACTATGTCAGGCTGGGGTTTGAGCTCACGGTTATTCATTTTGCCGGCTGGCAATTTGGGCACCATCCCAGTCGAGGACGAAGCTGTGGAGCGGATCAGCTCAGGGGACAAAGACGTGGTAGTAGTCCTACCAGTTTCGGAGACTTTGTTAGGTTTAAAGTCCTTGGATTCCCACTTGGGTGCGTGTGCTTTGTAGCCACCTTCGAAGATTGAAGTGGAAAGACTCTTATCTGTTACCAAGGAGAAGGTGGTGTAAAAATCTTCATCATCAGTAGGGGGTAGGTTAGAGTCAAAGGTTTCCCCTGAGCCATACCCAGATATCACCAAGCCATCATCATCACAACCATCGCTGCCTTGGTCCGACAAGCAAGGTAACCCCGCCTCAGAGGTCATGGACAGGGAATCTTTGGTGGTCTCAAAAATGGTGAGGAGGGGGCGAAAGGTAGGAGGGAGTGTAATGAAAGGTGCACGAGTAGCAATAGGAGGGATATCTAAAGGGTCTTCTACAAGTAGAGGTATAACTAATTCACCTCCTGGGATGGAAAAGAGAAAAAAAAGAAGATTAGTACCTTTTAATGACACAATGCACAATTTTCAACTCACTCAAGGGCCAGAGAGGCTTCGGGTGTTAGGGAAGTGTCGGGGATCAGGCTTCTCACCCTAACTACACCACCAGCACTCTTTTCTGGGGGGTGCCTTTCACTCTTCCTCCCACACTATTTTGATGCTGGTAAACTGCTTGTTCTGTTCCACCCCTCTTTTAGCCTGCGCTAGGTCCATACAGTGAGATACTCCACAGTTTTGGGAACCCAACATTTTCGATTTTGGAAGATACTCTCAAGTGACTCCATGGGCATCTGTTTTGGGTTGGGATCTTTCCAAACCATTTGGTTACAAGACTGTTCGAATCAATTATTTTAGACCTCCGCAGAGCGATGTTCTTCTGCGCAGATTCTACCACTCATCCCGACAGTTTTCCTTCTTCTGAGTCTTCTCATTTAAGATAGCATTGACATTTCTTCTCTGCCTTTCAGCTCCTTTCACCACCTGTGGCAGTTGTTTATAAGGCCTTTCATTTCTTCTTGATTGTTGCCTGGCTTTTAAATTATGGAAAAGTTCCTGAAAGGAAGGGATGGAGAAAGAAGCAAGTACTTACTGAGGTCTATGAAGGCACAGAGCTCTACTCAACACTTGTTCATCTCTTTTTGACCTTTCTTTACCATTCTGTCCAAGGTTAGGGATTTCCCTTTCCTTGCACCTTCTGGGGATAATGACATACCATCTTCATCTTCCTTTCCTCTTGATTTTCTTTTACTAGACTGTGATTGAAAATTGAGACAGACTTCTTGTGATTGATGACAGAAATAGTTACTCTGATGACCCAAACTAGCACTCGAGCCCACAAGTGCACTGCAGAACTTGTTTGGACACTTCTAGCTCCTTCTTGATAGATGGACAGCGGTGATCAGCGCTACCGTTTCCTGTCATGACGGCTACCTGTGGACTTACTCTCTGCTCCTGAAGCAGAACATCAGAGAAAGCATTTGCATCTTGCCCCAGTGTAAGACACAAGTGAAACATGAAAATCAGTGCATCAGTTCTGTGGGCAGGCTTCTGCACTGTCTTACCTCTACTTCTAGGGCAGCAGTCCTGCTTCGTATAGACTGCACTTCTGAGCCTACGGACAATTAACACTCCACCACTTTATTCTGATATGCAAAATTAATTTATCTAATTCATTTAGTTCAGATTACATAGTCTTCTGCTGACAATACAGGTCACTAACATCTCTTAGCTTGAGCCACATTGCTGTTGAAAGTGCGTGTATGAGTTCTCCTCCGGGTTAGCTACTTCAGTTAGTGGTTAGATGGAAACTGAAGAGTTCATCTGACAACAAGAGCAGTCATCTAGGTCTGTTGGAAGAAGTACACTTCAGTAAGAACTATTTCTCATGCTTACTATTTGTAATGCTTGGGATTTATAGTCACTGCTGCTGAAGGAAAGAGAGGCAAAAGGATTTCTGGCTTATAAATAAGTAATTTTGGCTTTTACTTGTGTGTTAATCACTGATGAGGAGCAGTTTGGCATTGTTGCTGTGATGAACTGGTTGGGGCCAAAATTCTTTCTCCTATCTCCACTATCTACTATACACACTTGTTTCCCATTGAGTAGTGCCAGAAATACCCATTTGAGCTGCGTAAAAAATATGATCTAAAATAATTGGTCCCTCTAAATGCATTTGGAGAGCAATATAGTTGAAAAAATTGCACATCACAGATAGCAATATAGTGAGAAAGATACTTAGCAGCTTGGTTAAGTCTGGGTATCCGAACTCATGCTACACCTCACTTGTATCCTTGATAAGAAACTAAGCGATGACATCGTGTAATTGATCGAAACAGTCCCAGTCGTCTCAGTGGTAGCAGCTTAAAAATTAGGCTCAAATTAAAACTGGTGGCGCTTTGCACACTTCCAGGCAAAGTTAGTTTACAGCTAACACATAAAGGGCCAAGTACAATGCCCTGTTTCGTTTTCTGATCTTCCTCAGCAGGTTTTTACCTTTTTTGTTAGTGGATAGAGGGTGAAGCAATAAGTATTGTATGTCTAAAACGATGCCAGTCTCTTCAAACTGTTTATCTTCCAAATAAATGATAAAAACATCAGAAAGTGTAGCCTGCCCCATAGCTAGATGGTGTTTGGTGCTGATGCATCTGAGCTGGTTAGGGGCAACGGAGAATCTAGACAATGCAGTATGATTCACATATGCCCAGAAGCCCTGTCCGTGGCTAGAGTAGGTCATCCATCATCTATGCAAATATGTGGCCTTGGGGGGTGCCTTAAAGGGAGAGATCATCTGTGAGTCTGATGGAAAAAGGAAGACGCACTGAAGCGTGCATCGCATCCAACTGCATGAGTGGAGAAACTGAACTTCTGTAAATCGGGAATGGGTCCTGTTCTTCCCATTAAAAATGCCATTTTCAGGTCAGTGTTTTGCTGTTAAGAAGTAGTGTTCACCTGTGATTTGTCGTTCACTACCCATGACACCCAACTGGGGAAAAAACCCCCAGTTTAGCAGATTTTCTTTGCTCATCTGGAGCCCAAGGAAGATGAAGGAACAACCCTTTGTCACCTTCCTCTTTTCCAGATATCGTTACGGAGGGTTTTTTTGGTCCCACCTCATGCATTTCTGGAGGTTCCTGGAATCCTGCACCCAACATTTGGGCAGCTGCGTTTGATTCTCACGCTGCTCCTCTGTAGCCAGACTCCTCTCACAGGATGACATACTTGCCGCAGGGTTGGTAAAGGACTGAGTTAATCATTTCCATCTAGTGGTGGTTCAGTTGATTCTCCATTGAATCCTTCGAGGGTGAAAAGTGAAACTTCTTCAGAACACGGGACAGATTCACAGGACAGATGATGCTCGTGGAAAAGCCTGCTAGACTGGAGCACCTCCCTTATGGGGAGAGGCTGAGGGAGCTGGGTCTCTTGAGCTTGGAGGAGACTGAGGGGTGACCTCATTAATGTCTATAAATATTTGAGGGGTGGGTGTCAGGAGGATGGAGCTGGGCTGTTCTCAGTGTCCTCTAGTGATAGGACAAGGGTGTGTGGTTGTAAGCTGGAACATAGAAGTTTCCATGTAAATACGAGAAGGAACTTCTTCTCAGTGAGGGTGACAGAGCACTGGAACAGGCTGCCCAGGGAGGCTGTGGAGTCTCCTTCACTGGAGATGTTCAGGGCCCACCTGGATGTGTTCCTGTGTGACTTGGTCTAGGTGATCCTGCTGTTGCAGGGCGATTGGACTGGATGATCTTTCGAGGTCCCTTCCAATCCGTAGTGATTCTCTGATTCTATGATTCTTGGTCAATTCTGTGCAGTTTCAGTGAAAGAGATCTGGACACCTTGCAGCGAGGACCTGACAGCACATCTCCAGGCAGGATTGCAAAGCAAAGCCAAGGATGATTTCCATTCCTAGCCCCTGAGCTGCTCTGAACTCATTGACGCACATCCTCTTCTACCTCCAATCATTCCTTTAAAGGTTGACGGTTACTTGGTGACTGCTCCTTACTCACCATCATTTGTTGTTCTGTTTAGGACAGAAGGGACTTCAGGGCTGAGCCTACGATACCTCCTGAACACAGCAACGCTAGGATGGAGCAGTGTTTCACGCTCGCGCTGACGATGACGCGCAGCAGTCACTTACTTGGACTCCTTGTTTTTTCAAGACATTAATCCCAATCTATGTCAAGGCAAGGAAATTTGAAAGGTTTGGGACATGAGGTTCAGTAGGAAAAGGCCTGCCAACTGTAGACTTTGCAGTTGACATTAGCAAGCCTGATACTGGTTGTGATGTGCCAGGTGCATTTACCTCTGGAATACACTTGAGAGTATCATGTAGACATCAGGCAGATCATCAGCGACGCGGAACACTGATGGAAATAAACCGCTTTCATCAGAATACAGTAGGAAGGATAAAGAGCTGCTGTGAGAACACCCTGAGCTACTCAAATGCTAGAGGAGTCTCATAATTTTTCACTTGACATGGCCAGGCTACACACAATTCAAGTAGCATGAAAGAAAGGAGGATTCCTGGTGATTGATTGATTTTGGAAATGGGGAAGGGGAAAGAAAGCTCTAGAGAGGGACTGAGAAAGAACAGAAGCAAAACCTCCCAGGCTCCTTCACCCTCTGGTAACTCACAATATACAAACAGCACATGACATAAAGGCGAATAACAATAAATTCAAAAAGAAATTCATGAACTAGGGACATTTCTCCTAAAACAAAACCATAAGCTAGAAAAGAAAATAAAAATGCCACAGCAACAAGCACAGTTAAAAAAAAAAAGGGGAGGGGGGAAGCATAGCAAGTCATTCACTTTATCAGCAAAATAAAGATTCAAACCTACGAGAACTGAAAAAAAAAAACAACCAACCAACCCGAAGAAAATTTTTAAAAAAATTAATATTTTCCTTAAAAAAAAAAAAGAAAAACAAATAATCAAAGGAATCAAAAATACATAAAAATATTTGGAAAGCATACCACATTGAGTTTGGAACAGTCAACTTACATCAACAAATTGCCCGCATGTTTTTTGGCATGAAAGGAAAAAATTTACAAAAGAAAGTTGTGTAAGAATGCTCTTGGACAAGTAGCATTGCCACATTCTCCTAACTTGCCTTTTTTTGTTTTGTTATTCTTGTTTCTTAAAAACATTTTGGAGTCAATTGGTTCTTCTTTCTTTTTTTTCTTTTTATCTTTTTTTTTCTGTTTTTTTTTTGTTGTAGGTTTTTGGTTTTTTTTTTTAGAATATAGTTGTTTTACAACAAAGGGTGATACAGGGAGGCAACAACACATACATCCACACCACATAACATGAAAAGAAAAAAATCTTGCACCTGAACAAATTGGAACTTGGATTCTTTTTTCTGCTGGGTTTTGGGTTGTAGTTAGTTTTGTTGTTTTCATCTTACAGAAAGTCGTTAGCACGTTACGCTTCAAAAATCCTGCCCGCTCAATAGACTCGACGTTTGCATGTCTACATAGAGAATGTTTTGTTTTGTTCTTGACAAAGCAAAGTTGGTTGCTTTTTGGCCTTTTTGGTCAATTGGATATATATTTTTTAAAACATTTTCTTTTTGTTCTCTACTTTTTGTGTGTGTGTGGTTCCAGAAATGGATGAGTGCACATAAGATCTTGAAGAATGCGAAAGAAAGGGGTGGAGAAGGGGGACTTATGAGAAGGAAAAAATGCCTAGGGTGGACGGGGTGGAAGTGTAAAAAATCTATGAGTGTACTACACAGGAGATGAAGATGATGGGAGTGAATGTGTAAGTCAGTTGCCATGTCCATGTAAGGGCGGTACGGAGTGATCTAGCAGCATTAGAGCTTCTGGCTGTAAGGAAGGGATGGGCAATATACAAAAACAAATGAGCATATTCATGCCCATCAACAAAAAGAAAGAACAGAACTCTAACATTGACAATCTCACAAACCCTAAGCTGCAACTTCTTCAACATGCAAGTTACAAAGAATTCATAATTAAGGTATTCATAGTTACATTTGCATTAAAGGTTCTCAAATTATAAAAACATTGTAAACTTTTCCCTACTCAAATAGCAGTAAAAGTACATAAACTAATAATAATAATAATAATAACAGCAACCATAACCAGAGAGTAAAGCAAAAAAACAAGGAAATTAGTTTAATGCATTTGAACCAGAACAACTTCATCTGTAGCTACCCACAGCCTCTGTCTTCATCAAGAGTCATCTTTCCTGAAGTCCATCACATAAGATCAGGAGTGTCAATAATTTGTGACAGTCATCCCTTGAGCCCATCAGATGACTGTTTCAAATGTAATGACTGTGTTGGCACACCTCTTCCCCACTCTCAAACTACACCGCTCTTAGATTGAGGTTCTCTGGAGACTTTAAAAAAGTACAGCTGTAGGATACTGCCAGTGAAGTAGTTCCTTACTTAAAGAGGGAAATAGAGGGGGGGGAAATTGCAGAAAACAATTCATAACTCTTTGCTTTTGGTTTTTTTTTTGTTGTAGTTGGATTTTGTTTTTCATTATTAGATTGGAACAAACCAAATCTAAGATAGAAATTCAACCATGGAAAAGAAAATACATCAAAATATAGCTAGGTAGAGGTATACTAAAAAAAAAAGCAAACTATGGAAAAGAGCATTTTGTTCCCAGGGAGAAGGGAGGTAACAGCAGTCGGGGAAGGGTTCAAACTTTTAGTTTTTAAAGAAGAAATCGTTCCACACTCTTTCAAGGATGAGTGAACCAAGTGCACGCACTGAAATGAACAACGATTACGTAGGATTTCTTTTTCTGTGAAGAACCCCTTACCTCCCTCCCGTTTAAATTTGGCTCTCGGTCTTTGGCCCCAAACCCCAACCACCCTCCAGCAAGGTTGCTTTTTTTTTTAATATATATATATTTTTAAAAAACGTTACTTGTAATCACTTCTTTCAAAATTAAACATGAGAGGTAAAGGAAAAAAAAAACAACGAAAGGACGTGCAGTCTGGATGTAGGTCATAAGTAGACATAGGAGAAGATAGAAGTAATTGGCTGAGGTCGACAAATGAGATCTAAAATAGCTTAATTTTACTGTAGGGTGTTAATAATAATGCATGCTTAAAGTAAGTTGCATTTAGGGAAAGCAGAAAAACAGAACAGCAAGCATGGGCTTTGGGGTCAGGGGTGGGAAGTGGGGAAGGTGGGGAGAGGTGGGTGGGCAGGGAGGAGAACCATCTCCAGAAAGGGATAAGCCCATTCCAGCAGCTTCTCTGTATTTCTAAGGGAAATCAGAAGGTTGAGGACAAATCCTAGAGAATACTAGGACAGTTTTTCACACAAGCAACGACCTTTTATTTGGATCAAACCCTCCAAACCCCTGACTGCAGCTCTTATTGTAGCTCTAACCCTCCGGGGCGTTTCTGCAACAGGTGGCCTTTGCTATTCTGCCCAATCAAACTGGTTTCATCCCTGTAGGTGCTCATCTGCTTCAGCAGAAGGTGAGCAACGAGCTCCTGCAAACACACCGCTACGCTGGCAAAAGGCTGTGGCTGCAGCGGCCGTTGATGTTCGGCAGTGGGCAGCTACTCAGATCTGCTTCTCCTGGGGTCCTGCTGGGGTCCCACCAGGCACCAGTTCTTTGGTACTAGGGCCGTAGGGTTTCGCAGAGGCAAACTTGCCACTGGCGACCTTGAGACACAGGCTGGGTTTCTCCTATTCTGCAAAAGGATTTGGAGCTCAAGAACGGACTAATCAGTCCTACAACTGGATCCCAAACACTATGTTCTAGAAGTGTCACTGTTTTCCTCTGAATTCCCCAGGTGACTCCTACGATGTCAGTATTTTATTTTCTGTGCAAAGACATCAAAGTCCTCCTGAGAAGGAACTCGGGATCCTGGCAGAGTATCCTCTTCCCTCTGATATTTTAGGAGAGGACAAATGTTACCTGTAAAGCTTTGGCCACTATTCACGTGCATCCTCACCAAGAGATGGGAAGAGCAGGCTCTAGGCACTGCAAGGGCCTTATCAGCTTTCCATCATGAACACCAGCATGTCGTGCTGCCACCAGTCAATGGAAATGGATGGCTGTCTTCAGCTAGAATTGCTGGAAGAATGGGGCTGTTCACTCTGTAAACGTGGCCTGGAGTACTTGTGTATAAATACCCCAACAAACAGTCAGGGTGATCTCATACTTCACACTATCACAGCAATGATAAGGTTGGAAAAGACCTTCAAGATCATCCAGTCCAACCTAACAAGAGCAGCTCTAAAGCCACTGAGAGATGGTATTAGTTCCGAGGAATGACTTGATGATCTCTTTGGGTCCCTTCCAACCCCTAACATCCTGTGATCCTATGATAACCACATATCCTAGATAGTCTTTAGATGGATCACTGAAAAGCACCCAGTTTTGAGAGGAGTTCTAAGAGAAGTCTCTTTACTTCTACTTCAGAAACGAGGAGGTTGCAGTGACTCCTAGAGCAGTGCATCTGTAGCTGGAATGTCCTATGCCTTTGCTGGAAGACTGCACCGCGTCTATCTTCAATATCCCTTTGGAAACATGTTAGGAAGGGAGGTGGTCCAACCAAAGAAGAGGAAATCTGGTTGGGGTGATCTCAGGGACAGAACATGCAGGTTACAGGAATCAAACCAGGAATTTTTGGGGGATTCATTTGTGGATCAGAAAATATTCTCTAGGGATGGGAAACACAAAAAAAAAAGTGAGAGAAATGAAGCCTTTGCAGACCTCAGTGGAGATTTGATCTGGCAAGGTTTCAAGCCCAGTGTCCCAGGACACCACTCCCTACCAGGATTCTGCAACTCTTGTTTAATTGTATGTGGGGAGTTTCACAAAGAGGCCTTTAAGCTTTGAATTGCAATTGATATTTCTCATGGTTTGCAGCTGGGTTTTCAAAGTAGCAAAACACCCCCTTCGGCGCGTTGGAACGGAGTGCCTACTCTTTGACACAAAGCACGGGTCTGGCTGCCAACTGTGCAGCCTGTGTCAGGCCACTGCAGCAAACACACTCTGCTTGATGATGAATGTCAAACTCATTGCAAGAGGGCCCTGGAAAAGCCTTCTCTGGCCCGAAAGATCAAAAGAGCTGAAGAACCACAACTGGAGACACAGACACTTGGAAGAGATGACAAGATTCTGTGAAGGAAATATTGATGGTAGACTTACAAGAAGATCTGAAGGGTGCTAAGCCATTTTTTTTCTTTACTTGGCCAATACAAAGGTGCTTGAACAGAGGCAGAGTTCTTTGGAAACTCTGAGGTCTAGCTGAGGTTAAGAAAATCTTCTCCAGTTTAAAAAAACAACATTTATCTGTTAATAGTTAAAGCTCAATGTCCTGAGTTCAAGATTGGATCCTAAATGTCCCCCCACAAAGAGACAATATATTCTTACTTTACATTTAGTCAATTCATAGAATCGTTAGGGATTGGAAGGGACCTCAAAAGATCATCCAGTCCAATCCCCCTGCCACAGCAGGATCACCTAGACCAAGTCACACAGGAACACATCCAGGTGGGTCTTGAACATCTCCAGTGAAGGAGACTCCACAACCCCTCTGGGCAGCCTGTTCCAGTGCTCTGTCACCCTCGCTGGGAAGAACCACTGCAGCCTTTTTTAAATTGCCAAAGCTTACAAAAGTAGATCAAAGGACCGGGAACCGCGGCGGTGGTACCACCAAGGCTTACGAAGCTTCTTGTTGGAAGCTTGTGAGAAGGCAATAAGGGCAGGCCAACCTTTTGAGCAGTATGATAGGTCTTCTTTCACATCAGTTCAGAGACTTGTGGGACTCTCTTTCCTTTTGATTTGCTTAAACACACAGGAGACCCCCGGAGACCTCAGGCAGAGGTGTCTGGAGTCAGAATGGCAATTACTACTAATCTGTGCTTTGAAGCCAGTTCTCCTACGAGGCAGCGCTTGTAACTGCATCAGAAACACAATAAAGCCAACTAATGCATGAACTGTCTAGTTGTGATGCACTGCAGGGAAGCCCTTTGTGCAGGAGCTTTCTACACGTGAGCTAGTTCTGTCTATCGTTTGGAAAAGGCCAGAGGCAACAGGGCATCTCGGGGTGGATTTCTGGCAGGGCTTGCGGTTCGGTTGGCTTTACGGGCGAGTTTGACACTAGCCAGGATGTTCAGACCCATAAGGAAAGGGTCTGTTTTTGCAAATTTCCTTTGGAAAGCTCAGGATTACGGTGGTGGAAGGTTGCTGCAGGCAAGTTTGAATCCTCTTTGTCAACATAATGAATGGTTGGAATAAACTCTACTGTGATTCAGGAGCCAAAGCTTTAAGCTGTTTATCAGAGGCCGCATTATAGTGAAAAAGGGGCTGGGGTGGGTGTGTGCTCTGCTTTCGTAACAGGCTGGGTTAGAAGAGAAACAGATTTCATTCCAAAAGGTAACTCACTTTCATAATAATGATAAGGGTGACCCTTGGATGTATTTCAGAAGCACAGGTAAACACAGGATGCCCACGAATGAAGCTGAGGAGCTGGACACCAGAATTATTAGCGTCCATTCAGACACTACGGACTTCGTAAACCAAAAGTCAAGGTGACTAACTCATGCTACTCATGAATGCTGCTTTAGTAGTTGGTAAGCTAGGTGCCCTTGGCATCTTTTCCCTCTTCCCTTCACATCATGATAACATGTACCTCACTATCACAAACTGTTAACTGTTCTTTTTGCTAGAACAGCTAGATCACTGTTTAGTTGAGAGAAGAGGAGGTTGAGAGAGAAGAAGAGTCTGAGAGAGAAGAAAAGGCTGAGAGAGAAGAAAAGGCTGAGAGAGAAGAGGCTGAGGGGAGACCTTACTGCTCTCTACAACTACCTGAAAGGAGGTTGTAGTGAAGCTGGTGCTGGGCTCTTCTCCCAAGTTACTGATGACAGGATGAGAGGAAATGGCCTCAGGTTGCATCAGGGAAGGTTTAGATTGGATCTTAGGAAGAAGTTCTTGACTGAGAGAGTGGTTGGGCACTGGAACAGGCTGCCCAGGGAGGTGGTGGAGTCCCCATCCCTGGAGGTGTTTAAAAACTGAGTACATAGAGCTCTTCAGGCCATGGTCTAGGGGTTAGGGAGCTGTTGGGCTGAGGGCTGGGCTTGATGATCCTGGAGGTCCTTTCCAGCCATGATGGTTCTATGATTTCAAAATGTGGGCAATCTGGGTTTGCTTTAAAAAGATCCCAGTCACAGACCAGGGCAGTTCAGATTACTGCAGAATCACTATTTAAAGAGACAGATAATCATACACTTGAACACCTTTTCTCTATGACTGCTTACAGTATTACCTTAAATATTTCCATTTAAATGTGGGTCCCATTGTTAGGAACTCTGCTAAAAGATGACTTTGCACAGCTATTAACCATTTTATCTGAGCTTCATGGGTTAGCAATTCACAGGAGCATAACAATCATGAATACCTGTGAAATGAAAGTTAACTGCAGATCAAGCCTAACAGAATGGAAAGTTAATTAAAACAAGCTAAAAAAAATCTTATTTAAGATTTTTGCAGGCTTTCCTCTGACACGAACTAAGACAGTATTGATTAGATTTTAATAGGGAAGTCCATTACTTTCTCATAGACTCTAATTTCCTTTGTTTGTATCAGCCAGATAATTTCATCACACAGATTATTTTTATTCTGACTAATTCATTATTCTTATCTATATTCATGTTTTACTTGAGGGTCTCAAGCACGAGCACAACAGAGAAAGAACTGGAAATATTATGTTGAGAGAATAAACACTTCATTTGGGTAGTGCTGCTGTGGGAAAAACCTGCAGCTTTGAACTTTGTGAATGATCTAAAAAGGTGTTAAAATTCTAACCTGTGTGCCCTGAGATTTCCTGGCTTGCTAGAATACTGATGAACAGCTCTATTTTGAAGTTGGAAGAGAAGTTTCACCTTCAAAAGGGTCATTAATCTGTCTTGGCCCTTGCTTGCTTTTTGCCAAAGGACACCAAATGTGGTCAGGCACATGGACCAAGATTACGCTGGAGAAGAATTAGCAGATCTGCCTGAATCTAAAGTGTCTAAACAAGGTACACCAGTCTTTTGTGATAAATGGAAGTGTTCCATGCAAAGTGGCTTCTTTCCACAGCCTTCCATGACACTGAGTTAGCCATGAGGATAGACACATCAACCAAATGACCACTTGAGTTCTAATACAAGGAGGTTGTAGAGAGGTTGGTGCTGGGCTCTCCTCCCAAATTACTAACAATAGGATGAATAGAAATGGCCTCATGTTGCGTCAGGGGAGGTTTCCATTGGATCTTATGAAGAAGTTGTTTCCTGAGAGTGTGGTTGGGCACTGGAACAGGCTGCCCAGAGAAGCTGTAGAAGTTAACTGGAGTGTGTATGGAGTTCAATGTCTTCATTCTCTCAGCTTCACTGTTCTTTTTGAATAATACATTCCAGTTTGAAAAACATCTGCCATGGAGTTCCACGCTTGTTACGTCTTAGTGGAGGCATTTCCAGCTCAAAAAAGGTCTGGTGTATTTCCCAGTCAAAAGATCTTCACACCAACTATCTGGGATCAGAGACTCAAGTTCTGATCTCCTATCATCACCACCGATAAAGAAAGATAGTAGGTTAAAATATGCTTTCAGTGACCTTGTAGCTACTCTTTTGCCTTCACTGGTTTTAGAGGAGTATGACTGACTAATTGTATGATGGGTGCAAGTTACAACTGGACCTTGGTGAATTATTCAAGTGGAGAAAAGAGAAAAAGATTGGAATCCAGCCCCTAGCACCAGGACTCTGTGGACTTCATAGGGACTAACAGGATATAAAACCATTAAAGCTAGTGAACTGGGCTCAAAAAAAATTACACATAGTAGTTGGGATGAGGAAAGACCATTTGCTTGTCTACAGCATTCAAGCATAGCTAAGCGTGAAACTGTTCCCTCTGCTTGAACATACGTGGATTTTCATCCTGAAAAGATAAATCTAATCAGGAATATTTCCTCCTTTTTACTAGTGGAAATCTTCTTTCAACCTCTGCCATCATTTTCCATTCTCCCAACTCTGCAGCTTTTGTGTTCCCTACAAATCCTTTCCCGCGTGAATATCTCAAATCTCCATGTTTCTCTTAAGGCTCGTTAGTGAGTCACCTAAGGAAAGATTCTTGTAGCCTTTCTGATGGGGAGATTTATAAAGTGGAGACAACAGTATTCATCCCTTTCACCAAACAACTGAAACACTTCCTTCTAATATCAATTCTTGAAGTCTAAAACGATGATGCTTGCTAAAGTAGTAAGAGTATGTCCCTCGTCCAATACGGGACACGTAGGGCTGGTTGCTCCAGCAGAGAAGACCAAGAAGATTCAGGGCACTACCAAGTGCAGAAATAAAAATCAAAGTTGCAATGGCTTTAAAGAGAGAACATATTTTCCAAGCAAAAGGAATACTCAGCTCTGCTCTTTTGAGAAATATTAATGTGACAGGTTGCCCTGGGTTTAGGTTAAAGGTGGAGCCCTCACAGGGCAGATTCTGCTGTTTCGGGGGGATTGGACTAGATGATCTTTCGAGGTCCCTTCCAATCCATAATGACTCTATGACTCTTTAGCAGGAGGATTTTAGAGTAAGAGAGCTCGGGTGACTGGAATAAAATGCTATAACTTTGATGGGGGAAAAGAAGAGGGATAATGAGAGGCATAAGGGTACAAGAGGAGAAAGGACTAATGTGCAAAGCAACAATACAGCCGATCTCAGTCTGGATAGCTGGCAGGCCACTGGTGGCAGAGAAGAGAGACAGGGGTGAACCAGCTTGGTGGGTGCAGAGGGGCAACGGGGGCCAGCAGGAAGACTGCAGTCCTGGAGTGGAGTTCAGAGGAAAACCAAGGCCAGATGGAGTCAGGGCACTGGCCTACACCCTTCTTCCTAGAATCCCCTTCACACTCCTGCCCCACACAGTGTCTGTATTCTCCTAAAACAGTAACCTTGCCCACTCGTCTGTTGGCATTGCTGTTGAATCACCCCAAAGGGAAAATGGGATTGGAAACACCCATAAACGCCAACTTAACACGCAAATACAGATGTGCCAAAGGGACTCCAACATGTGAGAGTAAGTCAGGAGCTGCCTGCTCTAAGAAAACAACAAGTATTTAAACCATGTAGAGTAAAGCACTGACAGGACTGAAAGTCAGTAAAAAATCTATATTACATGAGCCTCTGTTAGACCCCACAGCAATGTGCTAGCTGAAGTTTCTCCTCTATGTTAAACCACACAGAGCTGTGATTTAAGGGTTAGTTAATTCCATATATTTATCTTATTGTTAACACATAACAAGACAAACTCAGCCCTAATCCTACAAACTGCTAAATACTTTCTACTTTCGTTAATCCGAATGAAAACAAAGCGCTCAGTGTCTCATCAGGATGCCAGTTTCTCTGGCCATGTGGGTAGTGTAATTAGTCATTCAGCAGGCACATGCACATAGACACCAGTCTGCACACAGTTCTCTGAGTGGGTTTTTTTGACCATGAAAGTATTTAATTTGCATCCAAATCCCAGAACTACTATGGAGATCCAAGCGCCGACTGATCCCTTTTCCAAAAGCAAATTCAACATCCTGTTCATAAATGCTCCGGACAAAAGGTTTGGAAGAGAGTTATAAACAAGAAAAGAAAGTGATGAAGAAGTTCTGCTGTTCATGTTTTAATCCTGGTATTAACTCTACTCTCCAGCCATCCCTTCTGCACACAATTTCCTCTGCTTTAGGCGCACGAGGAACTTCCTATCTCACTGTTTCTGGTCCAATCTTCACTTCTGGCAAACGACCCTACCTCTGAAACCTCATTGCTAAATACATCACTTCTACACTGATACCAGTGTTTGTGTTGCTGACTCACATTGACACCAAGTGAGAGGTAAAAATGTGCATCGTGCCTTACGGAGAGCTGAAGGACAACATGGAGGCCATCTCCTGGGGGCCAATACAGGATACTATCACTAGTCTACTTTTATACCTCAGAAATTGGCTAGAATGCTTTGAAATCAGCAGATTGATCACCACGTAGCCCTATTCACCACCCAGAGAGTGGTGGGGAATGGTGCTGCATCCAGTTAGCGACTGAGACCAGTGGTGTCTCCAAGGGGTCAGTGCTGGGCCCAGTCCTATCCAACTTCTTTACTGAAGACATGGATGAAAGGATCAAGTCTACCCTTAGTAAATTTGCAGATGACATCAAATTGGGGGGGGCTGGCAATCTGCTGGAGGGAAGGAAGATGATGCAGAGGGATCTGGACAGGCTGGGTCAATGGGCAGAGGCCAATGGGATGAAGGAGCTGGGAGTGTTTAAGCTAGAAAAGAGAAGACTCAGGGGGGACCTTCTACCTCTTTACAACTCCCTTAAGGAAGGTTGCAGTCAGGTGGAGGTTGTGCTCTTCTATCAGGCAACTAACAACAGGATGAGAGGGCAGAGCCTGAAGTTGTGCTAGGGGAGGGTTATTAGGTTGGATGTTAGGAAGCCCTTCCTCATGGAAAGGGTGATCAGACCCTGGAATGGCCTGTCCAGGGCAGTGGTGGAGTCCCCATCCCTGGAGGTGTTGAAGGACCAACTGGCTGTGGCCCTTAGTGCCCTGGTGTGGCCACTGTGGTGATGTTAGGTCCTGGACTGGGCTGGATGAGCTCAGAGGGCTTTTCCAGCCTCAACAATTCTGGGATTCTGTGATCATATTTTGTACGTATGAAAAGTACTTTGGGTTTTTCATCTAGGTACTAGCATGATGCAGGTGAAAGATGCACATACAGGGGCGTGTAGATATCTGTGTACAGCAGCTGTGTGCATACACACACGTACACACACAGCTACACTTGCTGACACACGTATTGCCCCCTCAACTCCTATTTCTAACACTTTTCCCAGTGGGGCAGGCTGTGATGCAGATGTTTCTCAGATTTCAGTAAAGGAAACTGCATTTGCCATCCCTTGAGCCTCTGTTGCAGAGAACCTCTCTTTCCTGCACCAGTTCCCTGTGGTTATTGAGCTTTCCAGCTATTTCCAGGACTCAGGCTGTGCACGAGCATAGGATTCACTGCAGTGGAGCAGAGAGATAACAGTGCTTCTCTGCACTCTTCTGTCATTGCTGCTCTTGAAATGATGTGTGCAGCTCTGTGAATTTCATTGCCAGAAAAGAAATGCACAAGACAAAAGAAAAACTGGTACAGAACTGCTGTTTGAACGACGATCGTGGCTTTAAGCTGATGTTTTAAAGCTTTAACTTCACCTTAGACTGCTCAAGCATTTTGTTTTGCATTTGCTGAAATCTTCCTTGAACCATCATCACCCTGACGTAACAGGGTCTGTAGGAAAATGAGCTCCTGGAGTGTGTGTCTGGCAGAAGGCTTAAGGAATCTGTAGGATCAGAATGCAATCTTCATTTGAAAGAGAAGGAGAGATTAACGGGAAGTTTGAAAGCGAAAGAAGAATGAAGACCCCAAGGTCTTATTTCAAGTTCTGCCGTTCGACCCTGCTGGAATGGGGTATCATTGCAGGCGTTCACGTGCCCATCAGCACCACTGGGCATCTAATACCAAAGGCACCTTCAGATCTGGGCATGATGGCCAAAAGAAATGCATAAGAAAACCCTTTAGAAGCAGAAGCATCTCTTTATCCCTTGTGCCTATAAATGCTCAGTGTGTTTTCTCTCTAGCAGATCATAGAAACATAAGCCTGGTCTAGGGTGGGGTGTCTCTGCCTGTGCTGGGGGTGCTGGAACTGGATGATCCTTCCTTCCTACCCTGAGTGACTCTGATTCCAAGGCTTCTCCAGTGAGGTGAGCCTGCTCTGGCAGGGGGATTGGACTGGATGATCTTTTGAGGTCCCTTCCAATCCCTTATGATGCCATATATCTTTCAGAAATCAGCTAGTTTCTCCTTGCTTAAAGCTACCTGGTCAGTTGCTGTAGACAGTGAAGAATCTCATGAACATGTGTTTGCTTTTGATGTCAAATCTGCTCCTGAGTCATGTGCTAACTCTTCTCTTCCACCAAATGTGTCATTGGCTATTTTTTTCTTTCTTCCCCAGATATTTTATGAAGCTGAAAATCGAAGCTAACAGGGACAAAAAGCAAGTTCCAGCAGGTTGAAAATATCATTTCTTAGTCTCTTAGACATGTGTCAGCTCGATAACTGAGGCACAGCACTAGAGGCATTGCCAGAACGTGACAGCGCACGTGGCTGTGAGTTTAGAGAACACGCTTTAGGAAAGGACTTGAAGACAGGAAGGGCAAGGTAGCCAGGCTATGGGTCTGATGCTGATCTCCTCCTGATCTTAAATGCAAAACCAGGGGAACTTAGATTGGCTCAGTTAGGCTAGGATAACAGCAAGGCTTTTGGAGCAAGCCTCTGTTCAGGATTCAAGTGCAGGTGATGGAAGTGCCGATATCTGTGCATTACAGTTCCCTCATGACGATGTCAGCAGCCTGAGCTTGGTTCATTCCATCACATGTGATGTTGATTTCCATCTGCAGTGGCTGGCAAGTGAAGCTATGCCACTTGGCTTAGCTTCTGTATCCCTCGTTTGTTTCTCTCTCCATTAGCAGAGTAGGATTTGCATCACTTCATTAAAAATACACTATGAGGTTAACTTGCCACAGCCAGTGAAGAGAGCGCTCGGGACTAAGACTTTAACAGCCCCTCAGTTTGGTTGTAGGTAGGTTGTAGTCAGCATTACAGCACCACCTTGGAGCACTGCGTGGCAATTTGCATCTGAATATCAAAGTCTACTAAAATACTTATTAAATCTTTCTTTCTCTTCATCTCCACCTCACTTAGCTGAGAATGATTTCGTTTACCCTGCCTTAAAGGTAAGCGAACGAGCGACACAGATGCACAGATGGAACCAAGACTGGAGCTGGGAGCAGCACAGCACAGTTCAGGTGAGAGAAAAGCTTTAAAAGCCCAGTCCTCAGCTCTCCCCCCAGCTCAGTGAGCAATGTCCCGAGAGCTGAAGCTGCCACCCTGCCCTGAGACAGAAAACAAAAGCCTGAGCTAACTAGTTTAGATGTCTGCACTGCACAGCTACACTCAGGACAGCAGCACCTTCCACAGCATCTCCCGTGCTTGAGTGAGCCTCTTGCTCCCTGCAACAGAGGGCTGGGCACAGGCATCACAGACTCTGCATAAGCCAAACCCAAGCAGCTGTGCAGCAGGACACAGCAGCTTTACCAAAGCCTGGAGGTCACTGTCCTCATGCCTGGACACAGGAGTCCAATGTGAAGGGTACTTTAAACTTCACGATGCAGAGGGCTAAAACTCCAATTGTTCTGCTCCAATAACCTGCTACTTGAGCTAAAAAAAAGGGTTTCTTTTGCTGTCAGCTGCTCGGGTCTGCCTGAGAGAGGGCAGTATGACACAGAGCCACACGCTTGGGACTTACGATGGAACAAGCACTGGCTTTATTTGAGCAGTCGAGAAGTAAAGCTTTGGATTCAGCAGGAATTAATAGCTGTGACAAACACACAAACATCTAAACTCTAACTCAAGCAAGCTTAAATATTATTCTTTGTGATAATTAATAATGCCCAGTAATGCCCCTCAGACCATATATGAATGAAGAAGATGGAACCGAGCCTAACAGCTTTGGTCCTTATTGGTGGAAGAAAAGCCACCGTCTTCTTTCTACCCCTTTGTGAGGACAGGAAACATCTCTTGGATAAGTTAAATGAAATAATGAAATTAAACAATTCCATACTGGGGACCTGAACATGTCTCATCACTTCTCCTTTCTGCTTACTCTTCACTTGAACAGAGCAGCCTGTGAACAGAGGGGTTCACAGATTTCATCACCTCATCTTCCCTGCAGAGCAGATCCCCGCGGCACAGCTGGGATCTGGGCTGAAGCTATGTGTACTCCTTGTGATGCCAGGAGTATTTTCCACAGGAAAGCTGCCTGCCTCTTCCTCCACTAGCCTGAGCTGATGCTGAGGGCTTTCATGCCACTAGGAAGACCACCACACGCACTGAGAACAGAACTATGGATGCCCCGAGCACAAGGATGCGTGTTCTGAATAGCATTTGCACCCAAGCAGCGCAGCGGCAAGCCCAGCTTGCTTTGTGCCACCTGGGAGAAGCCATTGCAGAGGTGTTTCCAGAACTATGTCCAAGTTGTGCAGGCAAGCATCAGCAGGAGAGCTTTCAACAGGAGCAGTAAAAGGCAGACATCCCACGGCGACAAAGAGCAGACTGAGCCCACAGAGGGAAGATGCTCTGGGGAATCTGAGGGATGTCCCGCGTTTCTGTCGCCTAATTACAGGTGAATGAGGAACGGGGGATTTCAGAAACAGGCTCACCCAGCTCTCACTTCAGCTACCTATGCCCTGGGGGATTCCCCTCCCAAGACTGCCCTTTATAAAAAGGTTGAGGTCCTTTTCCTTCAACGTCCAGCCTGTACCTGCAGAGCGTTTTCTAGCGCTGAGAGTCCAGATAGCAGCAGTCCTTACTCTAGGACATCAGCAGGCACATACAAATCCCCTAGAAAGCTGTATGAGAGTCATTTTAGCATTCTGCCAGTAAACCATCTCCAAGAGTAAAATGATAGGAGAGCTTGAAAACCTGGCAGCTGCAAGCTTAGTTTTCCTTCAGAAGCTGTGCGGACAAGCCACAACCTCCAGTCCAAAGGCTCAGGATGGCAATCAGGTTATTCAAAGCTTGGTGCCCCTTTGTGGACCTCCCCCAGGACAGGTGGGGAGGGTAGGAGGGGGAAGGAAAGGGGAAGAGGTTTGACAGAACAGCAGGGAGCTGGACACCAGCTTATGAACAGAGAACAGAATCACGGAACAACACTGGACCAACGGACTCCAAGACACAGCAACAAGACAGACGGACGCAGACAAGACGTAAGATTGCTACGAAATAAAAAACGAGCAAACAAACCCATAAAAAACCCCCTAGATATATAACACTGAGGCTGCAAGAAGCAGCTGATGGTACTGGTCTTCCAAACAGAAGAAATTACAAGAGAACTAAAAATCAAACTCGAAACCATACGCCCCCAAATCACAGACTACGGACTTGCGTGGTCAGGCTGAGCGCGTAGCTCTGATGGAACACGAGGTGGCTCATCGCAGCCCATGCGGCGACTGGTGAAGGCCATGGGTGGTGAAGTCAGCTAAACTACAGCATGCCATAACAATGAGCTTGCACTGACCCAGAAATAAAAGATGTGACAGACACTCTGCACCGCAATAAAATGCTTTTTATGCCATCTGCGGTTCGTAGGGCCTTCTTAGTCGTTAGATGTCAGGATTACTGGGTTTATTTGGATTTAGGTTGGACTGGGTGATCTTTAAGGTCTTTTCCAACCTCATCATTACTGTGATACTGTGAACTTTTCCTGGGAGAATGCAGGGGTAAAGGGGAGTCTTTATTTAGTCCTTCTGGGTGTTTATTTCATCTGAACTCAATTAAGAAAAATCAACAAAAGGAAAAGCAAAAAGGGAAAAAACCACGATAGAGACTTTGCAGGAGTTTAAATAAGGTAGGGAGAAAAGAAAAGTAAAAGAAAAGAGGGGTAAGAATCTTCATTCTTTTGCACACAACTTTCTTGGGGTGTCTGAAAATGTGGGTTTCTTAAGGATGGCAAGAAAAGATTTTGTTGCCTTTATTGGTTTGCAGATCTATATCTCTTCCTTGAGATGATTAAAGCATTCTTTTGTTGGAAGAACTCCAAAAATAGAAATTGAAAAGGCAGCAATGACTTCAAAAAAAAGAAATTCCAAAAGAGCAGTATGGCACCATTACGAAGCCAAAAGGAAAACAAAACCAAGGGAGAAGGGAAAGGAATAGAAAATAAAGTATCAATCACCAAAAATTCATGCGGCAGAGGATGAGGTGAAACGACAGAAAATGTTCTTCAAATATATACAAGGCACGTGTCTACCTCTAGATACACAGAGCAGCCTCGTGTATATATCGATGGGCGTATAACAGGTTTATTCTCCCTGCCCCACCCTACCCCAAGGCTAACTGGTAGATGAAACTATCGGTCAAAAGTAGCCAAACAAACAAAAGGAAGGAAAAGAAACTAACAAAGAAAAGAACTGAACGTGCTTTGTTCACCAAGAACCAACAGAGTCATGCGTCGGTCCACGCCAGTGGATGCCAGGGTTAGATGAAGGCATGAATTTCTGTGTAACCATGTGGTGGGATGACGGGGGGGTTACTGCTGGTGCTGGTAATTTACTGCTTCAGCATGGAGATGCACGCGAGGCGTCGCGCATCTGGAGATCAAACCGCCTCGCGGGTGGGGCCTTTGGATCCTCAGAGGATCAGTGTGCTGAAAACCCAAACTAAGGAGACATCCCGAACGTGATCAAAAGAAAACAAAAGGGTCTGTGGGGCGTCTGCATGATTGGTTGGTAAAACTTGTTCACTGGTTCTGCTTTGGCTGTAGCTAGGAAATTCCACCAAACGAGGAACTCTCTTCTAACCTGGGGAGGGCTGAAGGAGAAGTTCCTCTCCCTTGGGTCCACATGGTATTCAGCCTGCGAGATGGGAGCCCTATTTTCCTGCCCACTCTGAGGCAGGTGTCCAAGCTTAAAGGCCAGTTTTTGCCCATAGCAGGAGAAATGGAGCAGAATGGGTAAGACTGGGGGTAACGGCACTGGATTTGTGGGGCATGTGTCTCTGAGGAGAGCAACATTCCCTGGGTCCAGTTTATGGAGGATGAGGCAAACCAGAGCTTCTCTTGGTTCTTTCAGTGCAGATTCCCTCACTTCCAGTCTGGTGCTTTTTGTACTGTGCTGGCTGCTTGCAGACTCACGGAGCTTTCTGCTTATTTTCTGTAAGTAAATCCATGCCCTGGACAACCCACAGGTCTTGCTGCTTGCATGGGTGGAAGCTTGATTGTCCTACTCCATAAAGGAAGAGCCTGAAGTGGATGGGTTCAGGCCAGCACGTCACAGATACAGACGCCATAGCTGTAGGATACATCTCCAGGGTGTGGGTACATGGTTCAAAATACGGTGTGACTTCTCACTGCAAAGAACTGCAGATGCTGGCATCTCTACTGCTGTCTCCAGTCCCTCATGGGATAGGCACAGCAGTCTCACCAGAAGATGCCAAGCTTAAGTCGTGTTTAGCAGTGCTAACTGGCTCTTACTGTTTTGGATGGACAATGAGCAGCTTGTGCTGTGATCCCACTCAGCTGTCCACTGACCAGCATCCAGCCTGCCCAGTGGCAGAACCACTGCACTAACAGGCATGTTAGCAGGAACAAGGGTGATGGTCTGAGGAGGCAGCAGCAGCTGCTGTCAGGAAAGCATCACTGAAGTCTCAGTAAGATCAGACTGTAGGGGTAACTTCTCATCTCACTGATAAATGCTGGTTTTCTTCATGAGGGCACAGTGCTTCCCAGTTTGGAGTCAAGATACTTCCCTTAGAAAACACCAAAACACCATCAGAGAGCTGTGTTCAAAAACACAGACTCAGAACCCTAAGAGTAAGAAACCAAACAAAGGAGGCTTGAAAGCTGGATGGAAGAGGAAGGAGCTACTGGAAAAACTCAAATGGAAGTTCACAGAGTGTGAGAAAAGGGACTAGGCACCGGTGAGGAATACAGGAACACTGGCAGAGTACGTGGGGATGCTATGAAGGATGCTATGAAGGGGATGCTATGATGCTAAAGGCCACCTGGGATTAAACCTGGCAAGGAGTGTCAAGCACAACTAGAAGGGCTTCTTCAAGTACATTGGCAGCAAAAGGAAGACCTGGGAAAATGTGGTCCCACTGCTGAATGAGGTGGGTGCTCTGACAGCACAAGATGCAGAGGCTGTGGAGTGACTGAATGCTGCCTTTGCTTCAGTCTTTACTGCTAAGGCCACCCCTCAGGAATGCCAGACCTCAGTGTAAGGAGAGACAGTCTGCAGAAGGAAGACTTTTCCTTGGTTGAGGAACATCAGCAGGATTTTGGGTCCCTTCCAACCCCTAACATCCTCTGACTTCAAAGGTGAGTCACTTGTACAAAGCCAGCCTGCACCTATTTGCAGCATTACATCTCTAATGTCATTTTTGCAGCACCACATCTCACACCGTGCCAGGAGAGAGATGTTGTTAGTGTGGAAATGCTGCTCTGAAATGTTGTGCCAAACATCCTGTTTGATCCAACTTCTCCTTGAACTTTGCTCTTTTCCAATGACAGCACAAGCTGAAGGCATCGATAGGACAGTTTCTAGCCACTGAAGCGACCGTGAGGTCTGCACTGAAACAGCAGTGAGGTGCAACAGGAGGAGCCTGACAAAGATCTCATTTCTCCTTGAACTGAAACACTTGGCAATCAGATTTTTTTTTAAAAAAGACTTGAAATGTTAAAGATGTTTTAATGAAATTCTTCCCGTGCTTTCACTCACAGGGCAGCTGTGGCACAGAACTGCTTTTAGCGCGGTCCTGCTAATCTCATGCCTCGCTTCCACTGCGCTGGCACTTCACTGGTACCTTGGTTTAAGATCCCAGTACACACAGTGTTTATGCTTCACATAACCTCATAGTAAATCTCCATCCCTGGATGTGTTTAAAAGTCGTGCAGATCGGGATGTTACTGCTATCTATGGGTTAGCAGTGGGCTTGGATTAACGACTGGACTCAAAGGTCTTCTTCAAGCCAAGAAATTCTACGAGCCTATTGTCACTTGGACTGCTTTTCTGACAGATGGGCAGTTGAGAAGCTCATAGAGATCTGTGGCAAAAGGGATGGCAGGAGGTTGAGCTGTCTGTTAGCATCAGTCACGGTGTCCCTGCCAACAAAGGACAGTCAAAACGACAGGTGGAAGTTCCCAGCTACAAGGCAACAGCAACCTTGCGTTGCTGCAGGACCAAGTTCTACCAGACAATGCATGCTGGATGAAAAAGAAATTTGAAAGCACTAGCCATGGGTGAATTCTGATGGGGTTATTAATCAAATGGCTGCAGAAAACTAGAAATAGAGTATTGCTAATGCTTTGGTGGGGTTGTGTTTTGTTTTTTTAAAGAAAATCAAATCATCCCAAATAAAACAAGGCGACACCAAACCAAATGAACCAAAACAAACACAAAAGAAACCAAACCCCAAACACTAAACTAGTCACACGTTTCGCTTTTCAGGACAAAGTTTCTAACCAAACTCCCTCTTTTTCTTTGCAATGGACACAGAAATTCGATGATGTCTGTTCTCTATTATAGAAATGCTTAACTCATGGCAAGCCTCAAAAAAGACAACTTGAAAATGCCTGTAAGGAACAAAATAGACTGCGGTTGCCTGCTGATACCACATCATATATCTCACCAGAAAGAAAAGCCATCGATTTATCAAAATGTATCTGAAAGGGAGAACACGAGTCAGGTCCGTGTGGCCAGTCCTCCTGACTCGTTCAGGGATACATTTTGAAGCATCACTGCAGGTAACAGGGCAAGAATTACTAATTTTGTTGTGTTTGAACTCCCTTTTGGTGCTTCCCAATCTCTTTGGAAACAAAATTAGTAGGAACACGTTACCATGTTAACTGTATTCAAAATCCCATGGACTAATGATTCTTTCTACAGCCTGTCTTCAGAGCAATTAACAGAGAACAAATGGTGCTAATAACCCCATAACTGCTTTGGGTTTTGTTCTTTCTTCTCTTCCCATTTTCCAATAGGCCCTCTTCCACTTCATCACCCTTTATGATGTGGCACACGCCACACCAATAGCTTGCCCTCCCGCCGTGCCACTGCCAAAACACGAGCTATTAATTAGCTGGGATCACTTTGAGGAAGTTTGGCTTTCCAGGCACTCTGCAGAAACTAAAGAGTGACTGTGTAGCTGTTGCCAAGTCCATGGGATCTGATGCTTGGCTCTGTATTTTTTCACCATATATATATTTTTTACATATTTATGCCACGTATACACAATATATACGTCAGTGTACGTACACACACACACACACAGGTACACACACAGAGTTATACATATATGATCATATATGTATATGGCCACACACGTATAGATATATGTAGGCATTGTTGTTTGCAAATGAAATCAGAAAGCAAGCAAAACAAGACTGACCTGACTTACCTGTACTGGGCTCACAGTCAATGAAATCTTCATCATCACTGGAGCATTCAGCTGAGGAAACGATGTCATCTGTTGTCTGCAAAGGAAAAGAACAGAGGATGAAGAACTGAGTTAAAAAAAAAAAGAAGGTAACTTGCAAGTCAAGAAACAAGAAGGGTGTCTTGGAAAAAAAAGAAAAAGCTTCATGGTTGCAACTTTTCAAACATTTATCTCAAGTACCGGGGGCAGTTGTGGGCCCCTCACTTCAATCATAGAATCGTTATGGATTGGAAGGGACCTCGAAAGATCATCTAGTCCAATCCCCCTGACACAGCAGGATCACCTAGAGCAAGTCACACAGGAACACATCCAGGTGGGCCTTGAACATCTCCAGTGAAGGAAACTCCACAACCCCCCTGGGCAGCCTGTTCCAGTGCTCCGTCACCCTCACCGTGAAGAAGTTCCTTCTCAGGTTGATGTGGAACCTTCTGTGTTCCAACTTACAACCATTGCTCCTTGTCCTATCGCTAGATGACACTGAGAAGAGCCCAGCTCCATCCTCCTGACACCCACCCCTCAAGAAAGAGGTGGAGGGGCTGTAGCAGGTCCAGAGGAGCAACGAGGCTGGGGAAGGGACCAGAGAGAAAGTCTGATGAGGACAGACTGAGGGAGCTGGGGGTGTTTAGCCCGGAGAAGAGGAGACTCAGGGGGGATCTTCTCCCTCTCCACAACCCCCTTAAGGGAGGTTGTAGTCAGGTGGGGGTTGGGCTCCTTTCCCAGGCAACCAGCTCCAGAATGAGAGGGCAGGGCCTGAAGCTGCCAGGGAAGGGTTAGGTTGGATGTTAGGAAGCCCTTCCTCATGGAAAGGGTGATCAGATGCTCGAATGGACTTCCCAGAGCAGTGGTGGATTCTCCATTCCTGGAGATGCTGAAGGCCAGCCTGTCTGTGGCCCTTAGTGCCCTGTTCTCATCGGTGTGGTGACGTTAGGTCCTGCGCTGGGCTTGATCTTAGAGGTCTTTTCCAGTCTCAATAATTCTCTCTCTTTCTCTCTTGCCTGCTGCAAGGACACCAGCAATCCGGGAAGTTCCCGAAATGCATCGATGACAGTTTCTTTCTCCAAGTGGTAGAGGAAACAATGAGAGAAGGTGCTGTGCTGTGTTCTCACCAAGGAGGGCTTGGTGGGTAATGTGAAGCTCAGGGGTAGCTTTGGCTGCAGCGACCATGAAATGCTGGAAGTCAACATCTGCCCAGGGAGGTTGTGGAGTCTCCTTCACTGGAGATGTTTAAAACCCACCTGGATGTGTTCCTGTGTGACTTGGTCTAGGTGATCCTGCTGTGTCAGGGGGATTGGGCTAGATGGTCTTTCGAGGTCCCTTCCAATCCCTAATGATTCTATGATCTTTAAGTGACCTGTTAACGCACCTCCTGGGCTGGGAACCCTTAGTGTTTGCCCAGACAGTGTGTGACCCATTTGTGCCATGACTGAAACTCGATGATCTTTGTGGTCCTTTCTAACCCTAGCCATTCTATGATGAAGAACTGCTACAGGTGTGAAGTGCCTCAACCTGCTCGCGTGCCAGGAGAGCAGGGATCTCACAGCCCACACAGCTCAGGACATTCCTTTGCATTTCCAGCTGTTGATATTTTATTTATTTATTTTTTCTTTTCTTTTCTTTTTTTTTAGGTGTCACTGCTGGTCTAATTAATGAGCAGCATGTACAGCAGTGTGTTAGAGAGAAGTGTACTCGTGTCTCTTCCCAGCAGCATCTCCTGCCTGTAATTGCTGCAATTAGTCGAATTAGCAATGCAGACCATTAGGGAGGCTCTGTGACAGCCTCTGGACACAGAGTGCAATGTTCTTGAACACAGCACAAAATTACCTTAGATCAGCAGCATCCTCCCTTAACAGGTTCTCCTTGCTGCCAGTTTTGCTGAGCAGTAGGATCAGGGGGTGACTCAGGAACCAAAACAACTCAAATGTTCCTCACTAGGCAAGAAGCACCCTCCAGTCCTCAGGAGCAGGATGGTTTAACTACAGTACGTGCCTCTACTGCACTTTACTACTCCAAGGGAGTACTCCCCACGAGAAGGCTTCCAAATCCTCAGCACATCCAAAAGGCTCTCCAGCTTCTAGTCAGTTCTCCTTCACGTTTCTCTGCCTGCCACGGGTGGCTCAGGCACGCTGCTGCTTCTCTTTTCCTAAGTAATTTAGGATAATAACTAAACAAAACTAACTACAGGAACTGTTTTAAGTAGGTGAATTGTGAGACTGAAGATGTATTACAGTTGTCTAAATTGCTTGCAAAAGACTGTCAAGGAGAGCACTATGAACACAGTCCCCAACACTAGGATAAAACCATGCTCAGACAGCGTACGATCAGGGCAACGGGTTTGGATTTCACAGACACACACAGATCATTAGGGGTTGGAAGGGACCTCCAGGGGTCCATCCAGTCTGACCCCGGTTCTCAACCAGGAGCGCAGTTCCTAGGGCAGGTCACACAGGAACCCATCCAGACAGGTCTTGAAAGGCTCTGGAGAAGGAGACTCCACAACCCCATGGGCAGCCCGTTCCAGTGCTCTGTATACTTTACAGGAAAGAAGTTTTTCCTCACGTTGAGGTGGAGCTTCCTGTGCTCCAAGTGACACCCATTGCCCCTTGTCCTAGGTGTAAGCAAAAAGAGATTGTCTTCCTGACACCCAGCCCTCATGGATTTATAGACAGTAAGTCCCCTCACAACCTTCTCCTCTCCAAGCTGAAAAGTCCTACATCTCTCAGTCTTTCTTCACAAGGCAGGTGCTCCAGTCCCTTCGTCATCCTTGTGGCTTTTCGTTGAACTCCCTCAATCCCTCTTGAACTGGGGAGCCCAGAACTAGACACAACATTCCAGATGTGGTCTCACTAGTGCATTCCCTGTTGAACGTGAGCCTGTGGCTCTTGTTCTTAATTGAAGCTCTGACAATTCACACGCAGGGTCTCACGGAAGTGTATTGATGATTTGCTTTGAGTAGGAAACAGACATTCCAACGATAACGACACGCGGCTGTCACATCCCACCTGCCCTACCTACACAGTTACCCACCTGCTTGCTTCTATTGAAGAATTTCATGCAACATTAACTGGGAATCAGACCCAACTGAGCTGACAATGTAATGACAAGGTTGGAAAAGACCTTCAAGATCGTCCTAAATGTGGTACAGTATTCGTAAAGAATAAAGTATTCCTTTATAACTCCTCCTTTTCCTCCTCCTCATTGGGGCACCATAGGAAACCAGAACATTACTGGCACGGTATAAAACACGAGATACTTATTTACCCCTATTTTTTTTAAACTGGGGAACACCTTTCAATAGGATACTGGTAGTTAATGAAGGTTTAACTGCATTCTGGAAGCTATCAGCCTGAGTAAAGGCTGAAAACATCCATCCATAGCTATGAAATATCTGATACCTATCTTGGGAAGCCTCTGTGCCACAGACACTTCAGACCCAAGTAGCCCACTTTGAACTGTCCTGTTTAGGACTCTGAACTTAAAAGTCATGAAGCCTGCCCTTTGTTTATCTTTTCAATCAATTTCCCATCTAAGAAGCATCTATGCTGCACATGCAACCGATTTATGCCTCTGACTTAGGTATGTGATGTAGATTTGCTTCTATGAAAGCCTCGTGCAGCTGCTGTTGGTTCTGAACGGAGAAGGGCGCAGCCAGCCAGACTCAGACGAAACAGCAGATCTGTGCAGTGTGCAGCACTCACCAACCCTTGCAAATCCAACCTGTCATGTTGTTCATGGCTGGTTCCACACCTGATACTATCAATGAATCTCTGCCCTCTTCTCCCAGTTTCCACCCTGTGCTACTTCCCTCGATACTGAAGTTTTTCTTGCTCTGTAGTAGCTGTTTGTCCCACGATGCTGATTTTGTATGCACAAAAATGAGGGTGAGAGAAAGAGACAAACCTCTAGAAGTGGTGTTAGGCTGAAGTCAAGGTCATCAACGTGACCTCTAGAAACCACAGTGCCTTGTCACTTCCTGTCTTGTATTTTTAATCTCAGTGCTTTCCATCGCAAGTCATCACGAACTGATGTACTAGCCCTATCGCACTTTGGTTTTCCACGCGCCTTCCGCTGAGATACCAGCAGCTGAATCATCCAGAAGACCAAAACATCTCAGTGACTGAAAGCTGTACCTTTGGAAACCCTCCTGGAGCTGCACATTTCAACTGGACGATTATTAGACCTCCCTGTTCCACAGGAAAGAAAGGAGAGGCTGGTGGGCAGCAATCCCAGAAAGCTCTCCATCAGCATCATCTCTTCTCCTTAGAAATGAGGTAAGCAAAACCAGCCAATCCATTTCTGGTTCCCTCTGCCCATTTCTGGTTCCCTCTGCCCATTTCTGGAGTGGGACTGATTACCCTCATCCGTTGGCCCCAAGGGAGGTAGAGAGATGAATTCCTGAGCGCTTCTACAGTGATCTAGGGATGGGGAATGCTGAACGTCCTTACGTGTACGCAGTGTGGTGGTAATGAAACTTCTCCACACGGTATGATGGAAACGATACTTGTGTTTTCACTGGAAAGAACATAAGAGAGAAAATGTTTTTCTGTTCTGTATTTTAGCTAAATTCTATATTAAAAATAATAAGTCATACTACACCATTTAAAAAAATATGTATCTTATTTTTAAAGAATCCCAGCTTTGAAATGGCTTGGCCCTGCACTAAAGGCCATAAAACTAAAGATAGGTATTATAATAACTTTCAATAAAATCTCCTTCTGGCAGGAACCCTTTTTATTCCTTCCTCTGAAAAACTTTTTATGGCATTTATATTATTATTTTTCCTCTCCCTCTCTCTAACGTTTAATGAAATTGCCTTCCTATAAAACCTGGGTGGGAGAAAATCCTAAAGTCTGAGTCCACCCTGGAGGATTTATAGGCATATTTACCCTGAAATTCTTTCACTTGCACTGAATTGGCTCCCTTCTCCTTTCCATGGATTATTCGTCCTGTAAGTCATCTCCTGCTAATTATTCACTCTAAGGGCCTCTTCAGTCTCAGCACAGTGAAGGTTCTACATAGAATCATAGAATCACTATGGAAGGGCTGGAAGGGACCTCGAAAGATCATCTAGTCCATCCCCCTGATGCAGCAGGATCACCCAGACCAAGTCACTCAGGAACACATCCAGGTGGGTCTTGAACATCTCCAGGGAAGGAGACTCCACAACCCCCCTGGGCAGCCTGTTCCAGTGCTCCATCACCCTCACTGGGAAGAAGTTCCTTCTCAGGTTGATGTGGAACCTTCTATGTTCCAGCTTACACCCACTGCCCCTCGTCCTATCACTACAGGACACTGAGAAGAGCCATTCACTATCTGCATCCTCTCCACCCCTGTGTAACATAACTGCTTCATTATGAATTTCCCTCTGTCACTCCAAAGCAAGCAGTAAAACCACCTAGTGCCGCTTTTCAGCAAGTTACACTTGGAGCAAGAAGATATCACTGCTGCGGACTTGTCCCAACCATGGGAACAAACCCAGCCTCACGTATCCAGGTCCTGGGTTGTGCAGGAGGTGGAAGGCAACAAGCAGGCACGCGCTCCTCAACAGCAGCAGGGAGAAAGCACAGTTCCTGGCTGCGTGTTCCTGACCGGACACAAAAGCTGATTTGAGGATAGAACTTTTAAAGTTGGAAAAGACCCTTTAAGATCATTGAGTCCAACCATTCACCTACCTGTACCAATCTCACCACTCAACCATGTCTCCAAGCAACCTATCTACATGACTTTTAAACACCTTCGGGGATGGTGATCCAACCATTGTCTTGGTCAGCCTGTTCCGATGCTTTGTAACCCTTTCAGTGCAGAAGTTTCTCCTACTGTCTAACCTATAATTCTCCCGGTGGAACGTCAGGCCATTGCCTTTGCTGTCAAATGATACCATTAAGTAGGGATCATGAGAGAGCAACCACTTACAAAGTCAGACACTTGTCCATTACTGCAGCAGACAAGAGATCAGGTAACGAGCCAGGTAAGTAGAAGAAAGTGAAACAATAATCCCCCCAATTGTGTGTCAATGCAGACTCACGAGTTTAAAAAGAGCCTCAAGAGCTGAATTAGTCCTCTGAAAATCAAAAGTCTGTCTCAGTAGAACCACCAGTTCCTTAAGACTGGAAAGTCTGGATGAGATTTGATACCACATCTCAGGGACCTCTTTCCATCCGTGAGATAACGGGGAAAAACCTCACGTTTCTGCCTTTTGTCTGTCTGGTGGCAGTGGGAAAGATGATGATGTTGTGAGGGAGTGTGAACTGAGAGAGAAAGAGAAGGGAGGGCAAAGAGGGGAGGAAGGGAGGTGGGGAGGTTTAATCCATCTGTTGTTCAAGGCACCCTGACAGGGGAAAGAGAAGTATTGAACCACAGCAGATTAGCCCAACTTCAATGCACCTTCCCAAAAGCAGAGGGAATGTAACGCTACGCGGTGTTCTGCCGATAAGCAAATCCTGCTAAATCCTTTCCATTTATTTCTTGGCCTGAAGAAATTACATACTATTTAGGGGCTCAAGAAATAAATAAGAAGTCATTTCCTGGAATCTAGATGGGCTGTTTGTTGATTGCATATGCAGACAGTGTCACTTGCTTTTCAGTTCCTTTCCTTTCCCCATAGAACAGCGCTCCTTTCATCTCGAGCTGATGAAGGATCAACCAGCGAGTCTTTTCCAGAAGAGTCAACGTAACCCTCAAGATTTGCAAGAGTTTTGAACTGGACTTCCAAATAGAATTTCTCAGCTTAAACACAAAGGATACAGCTGGTATCTTCTGATACAAGGCACAGGAGAGGAGACTCTTCTGCCCCACTCACCAACCTATTGCTCCTTTCCACGTGTGTTTGTCTGCTTCCAAAGAAGTCACAGAATCACAGAACATTAGGGACTGGAAGGGACCTCGAAAGATCATCCAGTCCAATCCCCCTGCCACAGCAGGATCACCTAGATCAAGTCGCACAGGAACATGTGTAGGCGGGTTTCAAATGTCTCCAGAGAAGGAGACTCCACAACCCCCTGGGCAGCCTGTTCTAACGCTCCATCACCCTCACTGTGAAGAAGTTCCTTCTCATATTTATATGGAGCTTCCAATCCCTTGAAGAGGAAAACCAGCTGTCTAACCATTAAAGTAACTCCTAGAATCATAGAATCACTAGGGATTGGAAGGGACCTCGAAAGATCATCCAGTCCCATCCCCCTGACACAGCAGGATCCCCTAGATCGAGTCGCACAGGAACACATCCAGGCGGGTCTTGAACATCTCCATTGATGGAGACTCCACAACCTCCCTGGGCAGCCTGTTCTAACGCTCCATCACCCTCACTGGGAAGAAGTCCCTTCTCAGGTTGATGTGACTGAAATGCCACATCAAGTGGTCCAAGCTGCAAGTAGTTGTCATGCAAGACACTCCTGGCACTGGGCAAGCAGACTACCATGGCCAACGAAGCTGGTGAACACTTATCCCCACGGGGTCGCTCCGCGGCTCTGCCTAATCAGAACATTTGCTCTCTGTGATGGATAGGAAGGGCCATTTTCCTTGCTTATTTATTTAGCTCTCTGTTGAGTTTGATTAACTGTAGTAAAGGCAAATCAGTCTTGGTGTTTTGTAAAATGAAGAAAAGGAACAAAGTTAGCTTGAATGGCCCAACAGATGCTCAGCTGGAATGCACTTACCGAGCGAGAGAGCGAGACAAAGGCGTTCAGGCAGCTTCAAGCAGCACTAGACCCATGCTGAGCTCATCTATACTCCTACCTGTTTAAAGGGAAAAAAACAAACCTACCCAACAAGGCTGTTTCTCTGCACTTCTACCAAGCACTTGAAGCCTTCCCATGGTTATGGCCAGTGCTGGAAGTATCCAAAGCAACACTAGCAGGAGACCTCAACTTACACCAGCGCACGTGTAAGCTAGAACATAGGAGGTTCCACATCAAGATGAGAAGGAACTTCTTCATGGTGAGGGTGGTGGAGCACTGGACCAGGCTGCCCTGGGGGGCTGTGCAGTCTCCTTCTCTGGAGATGTTTAAATCCCACCTGCACATGTTCCTATGCTACTGGATCTAGGTGATCCTGCTGCAGCAGGGGGATTGGACTGGATGATCTTTTGAGGTCCCTTCCAATGTTCTGTGACTCCGTGGTTCTGTGAGATGACATGGAACTATAAATTTGTGAGACTACCTCCTGCACTTAACATCTCATCTTTATGATTAATTACGGTCCTAAAGTACTGGCTTTTGTTGTGTGTTAGAACAAACAGAAATATCTTCTAAAAATAATCTCTGAAAAAGAATTATAACCAAGTATCAGCTTTCAGATAACAGTAATAATAATGATTTTAATTTTCACCTAAATTTCAGACATGCTATTCCATACATTCATGACAGCAAAGCATCACAGGATAAGTTGGAGGGTGTAGGCTTTTGGAAAAGGTCAACCCTGAGACACGGATCCAGGCTTGGCACCTGAATAGTTAAAAGCAGGGAATTTCCTCCTGGAGCTTGCACCATCCTCTGTGCCCCCAATCACTACCCTGTGGGTGCCCTATTAGAGAGCCTAACACAGGCAGAGGGTAATGTGAAGGGCAGCAGGCAGACAGCTTTGGGAAACACCACCGGTGGCCAAGGTTATATATGGAGGAAGAACGGGCAGAAGAAGACTGTTTGCCTAAACAGTGATGCTTTAGTCTGATTAGCCTCAAAGACTTCCAAAAAGGCTAACAGAGCATGAGTTTAGCAAAGCAGTTAGTGCAGGTTTAATGCTGAGACCATACCTTAATGATCTACACATTAATACTGCCACAGACTACACTCTCATTCTTGCAGGGACTGCTGACAAGAACAACTTTGGGGGGGGGGGGGGAGGGGGGGGAGGNGGGGGGGGGGGGGGGAAGAGGAGGAAGAGAGAGCACAAATATAATTGCCTGCCTATCAGCTCCACTATCATAATTACTTTCAAACTCCGACATGGGTTGAATCAGATGAACACCAAATCAATTTTTGCAGCCAGCAACCAGTACATTCTTAGTTCATAAATTAAAATGTCACTGGTAGAGCGAGTACAAAATAATGCCTGTTCCACTGTTTTTCCCTGCAGAGAGAGCAATGTCCTTAGACTCATAGAATCATCATGGCTGGAAAGGACCTCCAGGGTCATCGAGTCCAACCTTTCTCCTAGTGTCTAACCGCTAGACCATATCCCTAAGTGCCGCGTCCACCCGTTCCTTAAACACCTCCAGGGATGGTGACACCACCACCTCCCTGGGCAATCCAGTCCAGCACCTAACCACCCTCTCAGTAAAGAGTTTCCTTCTAACATCCAATCTAAACCTCCCCTGATGCAACTTGAGGCCATTTCCCCTCGTCCTATCATCACTAACTGGAGAGAAGAGCCCAACACCAACAACCTCCTTTGAGGTAGTTGTAGAGGGCAATAAGGTCCCCTCTCAGTCTTCTCTTCTCCAGACTAAACAACTCCAGCTCCCTCAGCCTCTCCTCACAGGCCATGTCCTCCAGCCCCTTCACCAACTTGGTTGCCCTTCTCTGGACTCGTTCCAGCACCTCAATGTCCTTCCTGTACTGTGGTGACCAAAACTGGACACAGCACTCGAGGTGCGGTCTCACAAGTGCCGAGTACAGGGGCACAATCACCTTCCTGCTCCTACTGGTCACACCGTTTCTGATACAGGCCAAGGTGCCATTGGCCCTCTTGGCCACCTGGGCACACTGCTGGCTCATGTTCAGCCGGCTGTCAATCAACACCCCCAGGTCCTTCTCCACCAGGCAGCTCTCCAGCCACTCTTCTCCAAGCCCGTCCTTCTTTCTCCTACTGTGTTGCTTCTGTGTCCTCAAGGCCGTGTGGTGTACGACGCCCGCTGAACTCAAGCAGAGCCTGCACAGATGGATGCCACTCATGCAAACACAAGAAGTTACGCTCTGGCTATGATGTGGGGTAGTGCTGTCCCTCTGCATATCCACAGACCTCTTCTAGACATGTCGAGATGGTGGCATACATTTTTATCCTTGCATCTGCACTTCATGCAGGGTTGGGAGTTTGCTGGCTGCACACAGCT
The DNA here is from genome assembly GCA_013400115.1 of Rhinopomastus cyanomelas. Taxonomy (NCBI): domain Eukaryota; kingdom Metazoa; phylum Chordata; class Aves; order Bucerotiformes; family Rhinopomastidae; genus Rhinopomastus; species Rhinopomastus cyanomelas. The sequence continues at coordinate 363,670 of VXBP01001081.1, read as the reverse complement.
TCAGAAGAGGAAATTCCTTACATCTTCACTCTGCTGGCTGCCCCTTCATCCCTTTCTGCCCTGAAGTGAACTCCAAGCTGAACTGAGCAGAAGGCTCCCCAACACAAGGAAAATTCTTACCCTCTACCCACTATTTTAAGGACAGAAAGTACCCGTGATTTTTTTTATAAGGACTAAAGAGATCAGGTAATTTAACTGATACAGGGTCTGATTTAACTGATCAGGTAATTTAACTGCTCAGGGTCTGATTTAACTGATCAGGTAATTTAACTGATACAGGGTCTGATTTAACTGATCAGGTAATTTAACTGATACAGGGTCAGTCCTACAGGTTGAAACCTGAACCATAATCTCATTTTACATTCTATGCCTCATTTCTGATTCTGAATCATTCCAGGGTCCTTCCCTGCCCTGAAAGCTTGCTTATCACTTTTTACTCAACAAGGTTGGGGAAGGGACTGAAGGGAAATTCTGATGAGGAGAGGCTGAGGGAGCTGGGGGTGTTTAGCCTGGAGAAGAGGAGACCTCCCCTGGTGCAACCTGCAGCTGATTTCTCTTGTTCTACCACTTGTGAGAAGAGGCCAACCTCCACCTCCCTACCTCAACCTCATTTCAGGCAGTTGCAGACAGCAATAAGGTCTCCCCCCAGCCTTCTTCTCTTCAAACTAACCAACTACCAATCCCTCAGCTCCTCCTCACAAGGTTTATTCTCTAGATTCTTCACTGATCTTTCTCTGGACCCACTCTAGCACCTCAATGTCCCTCTTGTCCTGAGGTGCCCAAACCTGAACCCAACACTCAAGGTGTGCCCTCACTGTTTAAATGCAGTCAGGTTTAGGGATCCACTCCACATCCTTCTGAACGAATCCAAAGCAGAGAACACACAGAACACATCTGGAAACAGAAACGTGTGCCTTGCCTGAACACAGAAGGAGGGGAACAGATCAAGCTGAGGGAAAAGAAGGCACTTCCTTCCCAGCTGCCATCTTTTATCTCTGAAGAAACACAAGAACCAGGACTGATAAGTGCCTCAGCACGCTATCAGTTACGATAACTACATCACAGAGATGCGGCACAGAGCAAGTCCTTAGACATTCCAAACTTACAAATCAAATATCATGAATAATCGAGAAAGTCCCACTTTCCATTTCAATTCTGCTCTCCTTATCTGCCATGCTAATATGTAGAAAGTAATTATTACTCCAGATGATTAAACAGGTTTTTTTCTCCTCTTGAAATGACTAATTTTCCTTTTGAAGTCTGCATCACCCTGAGGGGAAAATCCATTTCTCAGCAGGTTTTTTTTCCTTTCTGAATAGCAAGGAAAGGGGATTAGAAAAATTAGAATAGAGAGGCAGTAAAAAGAAAAAGGGGGAATGGGAAGAGAGACCAAGGAAAGACAGGTCTTGGACTTTTTAGTTTAGTTGAGGAAAGTCATTAGAAATAAATGAAGAAGAACTGAACTTGATGAACTTCTTCTGCGGGGTATGGCACGTTGCTGGAGTTCCTGTCCGGAGGTGAACAGGCATGGCTGACAACTCATTGCTGGGCCAAGGCTAAAATGAGTTCTGCATCAACAGGACAGGTATTTTGAGTTCACATCTGGAATAGTGTGTCCAGTTCTGGAACCCTCACTTCCAGAAGGACATGGAACTGCTGCAGGGAGTCCAGCGCAGAGCCACAAAGATGATGAAGGGAGTGGAACAGCTCCCTGTTGAGGAAAGGCTGAGGGAGCTGGGTCTCTTGAGCTTGGAAAAAAAGGAGACTTAGGGGTGACCCCATGAATAAGAAAAGGGTGGGTGTCAGAAGGATGGAACCAGGCTCCACTCAGTAGCATCCAATGATAGGACAAGGGGCAATGAGTGTAAACTGGAACGTAGGAGGTTCCACATCAATACGAGAAGGAACTTCTTCCTGATGAGGGTGACAGAGCCCTGGAACAGGCTGTGGAGTCAACTTTTCTGAAGAAGTTTAAAACCCACCTGAACATGTTCCTGTGCAACCTGATCTAGGTGATCCTGCTGTGGCAGGGGGATTGGACCACATGATATCTCGAGGTCCCTTCCAATCCCCAGTGTTCTGTGATCTTCATCATCCCACATAACACAGAACATTTTTTGCTGACTTATTGCAGCTGAGTTCGTTGTCCAAAGGCTCGTTTCAGAATATGAAGTGTTTCCCTTAGCAATGAGCAACTCTTACTGTCCTCAGAGAAATGCCGTGAAGTGTGCTCAGAAGAAACCTCCATCCAAAGTGAGACACAGCATCTGATTTGAGTGGTTGTAATAGATGGCCATTCAGAAACAGACACAGGTCATTAGGGGTTGGAAGGGACCTCCAGAGGCCATCCAGTCCAACTCATCTGCTTGAGGAAGATCACAGAACCCAGGAAAAGTCACGTAGGAACTCATCCAGAGGGGTCTTGAAAGTCTCCAGGGAAGGAGACCCCACAACCTCCCTGGGAAGCCCATTCCAGTGCTACGCAACCCTCACAGTAAAGAAGTTCTTCCTCGTGTTGAGGTGGAACTTCCTGTGCTCTAACTTACACCCATTACTCATTGTCCTATCACAGAGCCCAAGTGAAAAGAGATTGTCTTTTTCTTCTTGACACCCAGCCTTTATGGATTTATAGACAGTGATTAAGTCCCCTTGTAGTCTTCTCCTCTCCAGGCAGAAAAGCCCAGGTCTCTCAGTCTTTCCTCATAAGGCAGGTACTCCAGTGCCTTGATCATCCACATGGCCCTCCATTGGACTCTCTCAATCACATCTCTGTCCCTCTTAAACTGGGGAGCCCAGAACTGGATGCAATACTCCAGATGTGGTCTCATCAGGGCAGAGTAGAGCGGGGAGGAGAACCTCCCTTGATCTACTGGACATGCTCTTCTTAATGCAGCCCATTCAATGTCCCTGTACCTTTCTAATTTATGCCTTGTAGCTTTCTAAGGACAATCTGGAAGAAAATAAAGGTCTTTGGTTGCTAAAAGGGGCTAAGCATGTCTCTCAGACCTGTTAGCGCTCAGTGTAGCATCAGCAAGTTTTGTCCTTGTCATTTGCTTTATTTCAAACACAGTGCTTTTGAAGTTAATAAATGACTTGTTTCTCCCTCGTGCTGGACCATTTGCATAATTATAAAGAAGGTTCATGGAAAAGAGTCAATCAGATAATTCTCACATGCAAATTAAAGATATTTCAATTACCATGGCGGGACGTGTACGGAACGCGTGCTAATGTAACGCAAGATAGCCCCCGCGGCGGTTCAGCTCTGTGCCTGTGACAAGGCATCTCAGTGCCTCACTTTGCTCGGCTACTGGTGGCCTCTTCTTGGGCAAGAGAGGGTGTTGGAACAGAGCAAAAAAAAAAAAGAGGGATATCTAGTAGAGATCTTTACTGCAATGTTACTGCTGGTGTGGGAGAGCACTGCCTTAATGTTGTGTCATGCAAAAGTCAACCTCATTGATGGAGCAACCGTGCCTCACCACATTAAGCCAACATTGTAAGGGGCATCTGATTTCCAGAAAGCACTTTGATTCACAGGTGGCTTGTCTCTCCTGTCTTCAGTAATAACAGACTCTTTCATGAGGCTTTCCTGGCTTCTCCACTCGCAAGTGGTTGCCTCACAGAACAGTTTCTGAAAAGCACATATGAGTAGAAAAGGAGTAGAGATACTTGGGAGTAATGTAAATCTACCTGATGACAGACAGTGAAGACAGATGAAGACAAGCTGGTCATCAACTTCAGAATCAGAATCTAGCACTTTCACTGAGTCTAAAGATGCTGTATGGTCCTTTATGGGACTATTACATAGAACCATTAGGGATTGGAAGGGACCTCGAAAGACCATCTAGTCCAATTGCCCTGACACAGCAGGATCACCTAGACCAAGTCACACATCTTGCCCTCAAGCACAGGAAATGTTGAAGACCTGAATGGAGAATAGAAAGGTCCTTGTTTTCTACCATATCATTGAATGGATTTTCAAAAGACACTCTTGCACAGGAAGAACAGCATGTCTGTGCCTGCCCAGCTGCTTCACTTTTGGTGCTACCAACTTCTATGCTTCAAATGGGACCAAAATAACAGGTCTGTGTTGGTCTGGAGACTGAGTCCCTATGTCACAGCTCCTGCTGCTTCAGCATCACTCCGACACCCTACCTGGGAAGCTGCAATACTCCTAGCTGGTGCTACTCAGGGAGAAAAAACCCCACCAGAAACCTGCTGTTTGCTCTAGGAAACAATAATTCAGCCCAACGTACATTTATAGTGACAGCCACAAACTCTTTAAACAAAATGAGCAAATTATCTTTGCTGAGTGTACTCTAAGTGCATTTTTAACCTCAGACACTCTCAAACGAATACGACTTTCATAAATGGGAATCGTCTCTCACCAACTAATCAAGAGGAGGAACTGGTACTGGAGGAACGGCGTAATAGCATCTCTCTCTAAGTTACAGTAATCCCATTGCCAGACTATTTGTGCAAACAACAACAATAGTAACGATGCTGTAGAAAACTAAGAGACAGATTTGGTGTAAGTACAGCCAGCCCACAGCAGAGCTTCCCAGTAGTTACTCTGGTTCCTCCTAGACGAATACCCATGAAGCACAACCTGATGTCATGGGCTATGTATTAAATTGGGAGACCACCACTTCTTCCCTGGAGCTCACTGCAAGGTTCTACACCATACTGGTGGGGCAGACCTAATCCATCTCTGGATCATCTTTGCTTTTGGGTCAACCAGGTTGCCACGTACCTCTTCATGGTCAAAACTCACAAGGGGACTATGTTGTGAATGAACACAACAGCAACGCAAACCTCAGGAGGGCTGTAAAGTTTGCAAGGATGCAATTGTAGCTCCCACATTGTGCTTGTAACCTCCAACTTCCTGGAGTTCTCACCTACTACCAGCATCTAAAAATAAAACAATGACACTAATAAAAACATAGGGTTTGCATTCCTATGGCCCTATATTCAGCCAGCTTATAGAGTGGGACTTAGCGCCCTGGTCTAGCTGATGTCATGATGTGAGGTCATAAGGCTGGATGAGCTCAGAGGTCTTTTTCATCCTCAGTAATTCTGTGAGTGTTCAAACCACTCAAAAGTCTTAGAAGTTACTTTTGTGGTGGCCAATTAAAAAGCAGGAGTTTGTTCCCAGCAGGCTATTAGTTTTATAATTGTTATTAATACCAGTTGCTTTCCTATGCAGCAGCAGCAAAGTAAACTCCACTTTTTTCAGCACATTTTAGCTTTAACGAAGCAATTACCTGAGTCAAAATCACTTATCAAACCGAGCAGCTCCTTACAAGAGTTACATTTCTGACTTGAAGTCTTTGTTTTTCAAATTGTAAGGCACAATAACTTCATGAAGAACCAGTAATCAACGTGTCACTCCTGCAAGTAATTATTTTACTTGAAACAAGTAGTAAGTCTGCATTCCCATTCCCAGGCACATGTAATTGTAAAGTATTGTTCATTCTGCGGTCTTTTGCACAGAATGAATATTCAACTTGAGTAATCATGAGCGATTATCAAACTATCTCTAGTGTGTGTTTTCTGCTGAAAATGGGATGATAAAGGAGTTAGGATACAGGCAATCTGAAGTTTCAAAGTAAAACACTGTTTGTTGGCAGGCACTGTGCAAGCACTGTTTGCACGGGTGCTCAGCGCGTCCCGGGGTTGGGTTTTGATTGCTTGGAAAGAAGAACACAAGCCTAGAGGAACTTGGGAACTAGATGGTTTTGATTCTTGGTGCTTGTCTCTTCCATTGGATTCCCTGTCATGCCAGGAGCATGGCAAAAGGCTCATCTCTGCCTCACTTTCACTCCTTTTCCAGTGAAGACAACTAAACCCAGAGTGCAGAGGTCATAACTGCCATGAGTTATTGATTGTTAAACGTTTTTGGATCAGTAACAGATGCTCTTAGTGAAGTGCAGAGCACTACCTGCTTTCAAAACCAAAGATATTAAGATGGTGTTGCGTGGTGGCTGTAGCTGTGGTGTAGCATGTCCTGGGGGTCCTTGTCTGAGTCCCCATGCATCCCACCTGGGTCGTGGATCAGAGACCCCGATCATATTTCAACCAAGAGCTGCCATCTACAGCGTCAGGCACAAAGGGAGGGTTCAACCAAATCAGCTGCATCAGAGACCTCTTTTGGAAGCAGACATCTGTTGGTATCTGATCTAGAGGTTTTCTTTGAAGGTTGGTCGAGTCCTGGCTGAAAAGCCAAGAGGCTCTGCTCCTCTCATGAGCAGCTGGATATCTGCAGTTTCTCAGCAGGAAAAAGCATCACCCATGTGTCATAGAATCATTAGTGACTGGAAGGGACCTCGAAAGACCATCAAGCTCAGCTCTCAGCACCCCAGATCCTCAGTGTAAAGACGTGGCAGTAGGCAGGGTGCAGTCGAGCTTGTGCTTTGAGCCAGCTCTGGTCCCAAATGCAGTCAGACAAAACACACAGTGGCTGTGCCTCTGCAGAGAAGTCCTGCCTCACCTCTGGGCTTAATACATGGCTGCTGTCCTGAGGTAGCACAGTGAGATGTCTATCCTGCAGTAACTAGCTCAGGGGCTGTGCACAACTGGCCACACCTGGCTGTGGAGCACTGCCTAGAGTGTCTCCCACCACTTGAGTCATTTACCCCTGACTCAAGAAGTGCAGGTGTCACTGCTGTGCCCCTGTCACCACCTTTTGCAGCCCAGTGCTTACAGCACCGTGCTGGGGCTTTAATTAACTACTGGCACAGGAGGGACCAGCAGCTGGTCAGCCCCCAGCAAAGCCCGCGATAACTCATCTACAAGTCTAAGATGAAACCAAGTTCTCCAAGCTGGACATTTACATTTTCACTCTCATTTTGCCTGTTTGTTTGTTTGAGGTCTGATGTCTATGAGGTTAATTTGAGTGCAATAAATAGCTTTCTGAGGAGCCTAATTTGTCCACAGCTGCAATTAAGCAGAGCGCGGAGAGGGGGGCAGCGGAGCTGAACACGCGGCTGAACCAGATGGTTGAGCTGCTGCCGCGCACCCCGGCGCTTCTGCGGAGGGCAAGCCAAATTGCAGAGCTCTGGCAATCTGAACTTGCTCACATGCTGGCTCTCTCCACAGCAGCCCTGCCAGAGAAAAGCTTGACTGATTTTGACCTGGAAGCCTCCTGGGGCTTGCAGTCATTACTCGAGAGGTTTAATAACCACTGGTAGGGGGGGAAAACTAAAGAGAAGCTTTCCAAGTGCAGAGCTGAATCTAGTCCTATTCCTGGCTGTCTCATTGTACCTGATGCTGAAAACTTTACTGGTGTGAGAGGAAAAAGTACCAGCCAGATGGTAGCTGTTGTTTACAAGATAACAGCCTTCAAAAGAAAGGTAGTAATAGGATCACAGAATCGTGGACTAGCTGGGGTTGGAAGGGACCTCAAAGACCATCTCGTTCCAACCCCCCTGCATCGGGGCAGGGGGGTGCTTCTGGTTCCAACCTGAATAGACTAACAAGTTAAGGTTAATATTCCCACAAAAAGAGAAGTTAGGGTGCACAGGGGGCAGGGTAATGTTTTCAGGGCTGAGGATTGGAGGGTGGCTCCCTGCAAATCTGGAGGACTGATGTGCAGCAGAACTGAGGGAGGATGTGCTCATTTGAGTGAAAATTGTGAGAGCTGGTGCCAAATAGAACTTTGTCGAAAACGAGAGAACAACTGGGTTCCACAGCATCCATGGTATTCGGGGCGCACAGTGGCCCTGCACTCGGCACTCATGACACCGCATCTTGAGCATAGGGTCCAGTTTTGGGCACCACAGTGTCAGAAGAGAGTGGCTGTCAATGGGTCTGTGTCCAAGTGGAGGCCAGTGACAAGTGGAGTCCCTCAGGGATCAGTCCTGGGACCAGTCTTGTTCAACATCTTTGTTGGTGACATGGACAGACATTGGACTAGACGATCTTTGGAGCTCCCTTCCAACCTCTGATGATTCTATGAGAAACCTCATCATTTTAAACAAACAACAGCCAAAATCTGGAAAGACAGTTACGTTTGAAACCTGAACAACTTTCTGATACAGAGACACTCTTCCACATAACCACTAGGAGATGACTAATATCCTTCAGGTAGTGCTGCTCAAAGTCAGTCTTAACTACAAAAGAACAGCGATCGTGCAAATGCCACAGCTATCACGAGTGATTCTTCAAAGGTCACAGTAAAAGGTCCTCCCACACGTGCCATTAGATTACAGATGATGGTTCCAAAAGAGACTAGCACGAGACAAACCCAAACCAGGAGATCATGTAATCTCTGCCTTAATGTTGCTGATTTCGTAGCTGCTAGGATTTTCATTATTTGATTGAGGAACTTTCTACTTCTTTCTTTTTGGCTAACTCTTCAATAATTAGCTCTTCCAAGGAGGGATTTGAAAAGGACCCTTACAAAGGCTTGCTTTAGGATGTAAGCCCTGTGGCAGGCACTTGGGGAATTCTAGTAGTGGGGCAGAAAGATGCCTGTGCAGATGACCTGCACAAGATGTGTGGGCTTCTCCTTCTGGCCTGGACCTTGCTTTCTTCTGGGGCAGGAAGAGATGACACTGCTGACTCCAGCCACCTCACCAAGAGTGCTGTTTCCAACCTCTGCCTTCAGTGCACACAAAGGTATTCAACAGACTACTGTCTTTAGCAGCTGTGGCACGCGAGCAAGAGGAGTGACTTCTCCACGTGGAAGCATAACAGCGCTGATGAAGATGGAAACAAGACCTGGAACAGAATCACTGACGTTTCTGAAGGGAGGGAGATGCAGTGGTGAGGGAATTTCCATGGGGGCATTAACAATTGCACATGCACCTTCAGCTGAGAAACTAGGAAGCCAACCAAGCAGGAGTTCCCAAAACACTTTAGCAGTGATAAAAAGCAGTGTTATTTTGGACCTTATGGGACAAAGGCAGTGTCTTCTGTTATTAAACTCTGCCAGTGATAAAGCTATAGATCAAGTGTGATTTAGTTCTTTTCATCAGAGACAGAAGCCCAGACTTCTAGTTTCCACTGCTGGCTCTGATCACAGAATCACAGAATGGTGACTTAGGTTGGAAGTGACCTTAAAGATCAGCTAGTTCCAACTCGCTGCCCTAGACAGTCCAAATTCTCTTAGCTTGTCCTCACTGGAGAGGTGCTTCAGCCCTCTGATCATCCCTGTGGCCTCCTCCAACATTTCCAAGTCCTTCTGGTATTGGGGCTCCAGAACTCAATGCAGGACTCCAGGTGAGGTCTCACAGGAGCAGAGAAGAGGGGCAGAATCCCCCCCCCTTGCCCTGCTAGTGACATTTCTGTTGATCCACCCCAGGACACAGATGACCTTCTGGGCTGTCCTCACACACTGCCAGCTCCTGTTGAGCTTTTCCTCTACCAACACCCCCAAGTCCATTCAGCACCCAGCATGTATCACTGCTTGGGATTGTCCCGACACAGACGAAGGATCCTGCCCCTGGACCTTGTTGAACCTCCTGCAGTTGGCACAGGCCCCGTTCTGCAGCCTGTCCAGGTCCCTCTGGATGGCCTCCCTTCCCTCCAGCCTGTCGACCACCCCACACAGCATGGTGTCACCAGTAGCCTTGCTGAGGGGCCACTCAGTGCCACTGTCTCATAATATTGAAATCTATAACAGGAATTAATTTATCCAGTTCTTCTGAGAATCAGGTTTTGACTTTTATTCTTCACTCAAATCCAGTCAAACCTGGGTTAACTCTGCACCTCATTTTATTTTAGCCAAGAAGGGTGAGAAGACTGAATTCTAAAGCCTTCTGAGTTGCTAGGATGAAAGGCACAGCAGACAGAGCACTGTGGTAACCATCAGCCTCAGATCTGGCAGTAAAGAAATGGAATTGTTCTTTAGATAAATGGCTCCTATTATTATTTCTACTACAATTATATTTCTGCAGCACTCTTCTCCGTAGCACTCAGGCTCCCCTGCTCACTCTCCAAGCTCTTTGCCACAGTCAGGAATTGTTCTGTAGCACCTTTCAGCGGAAGCTCTGAGTGGGTATCAGTGGCCAGAGAGCAAACAGTTTCACTAGAAGGGATCTCAAAGGTTATTGCTCTTCACTTCTACGGTGCTGAGTGGGCTGAAGGTGGAAAGTGGGGGATATCCTCTTAGGAGTTATACAGAATCATCTGAGCTCATCCAGCCTAACCCAACACCTAACAGCACCACATTGGCCAGACCAGGGCACCAAGGGCCACAGCCAGGCTGTCCTTCAACATCTCCAGAAATCGAGACTCCACCACTGCCCTGGGCAGCCCATTTCAGTGTCTGATCACCCCTTCCACGAGGAAGGGCTTCGTAACATCCAACCTAACCCTCCCCTGGCACACTTTCAGGCTCTTCCCTCTCATCCTGGCGCTGGTTGCCTGGGAGAAGAGCCTGACCCCCACCTGGCCACAACCTCCCTTCAGGGAGGTTGTTCCTATGCACCAGCATCACAGTTCAACCCAGTTGGTCCTCACACCAGCACATCAGAACATCAATAAGGAAGTGGTGTAAAGCACATTAGCAGGTAACACCCAACAGCCTAACTGCAGCCGCGTGGTTTTCTCGCTGCCTGCAGCAGGACAGCAGATGCAGTGTTCAACACCGAGCTCGGGATCCCCTCGCGTGACAGCGGTTCTCTCAAGCCAACCCTCAGGCTCAGAGAGCAGGAGCAGCCCTAACACCTACCCAAAACATCCTTTTACAGAGACAGAAAACCACTGCTACCAGCTTTTCAAACGGGTATGGCGAGCTAGCCCGTGGCAGCCCAGCAGAACGAGTTGCCTCATTACGAGCCGTTCCCATCAAAGCAATCATCACTCTCTGCCTGCAATTTACTGAGCTCTCCCTACCTACCTGCAGCAGAGCTGAGGAGGAGACCGCATGAAAGGGAAAAGCACTGATGCAAAACAGAAGCTGTGACTCACACACTTGAGCTGTTGGACCAGCCAACCCACCTCCCTTCGTTGTACAAAGCCGCCTTTCTAAGGTTCAGCAGCTTCCTGCTCCCTCCTACAACAGACAAAGAATCCGAGGTTTTCTGGAGGTGATCTCTCTGCATTCAGGTGCAGAGCACTGGAAGTGTTTTGAGGACTGGTGTAACTGGTGTGAGTATATGTGCCCATAGAGAGTGGCCCTACGTGTTAGCCGGAGGCTCTTGTTGCCTGCAGTTAGCTGCACAGGAGCGCTGCTCGTGCGAAGACGTTCGCTGTACCTGCAAGCCCTGATGTGTGTGGGTGAGGACAGTGACGCGTGGGACAACGCGGTGCGCAGGCACAGCACGTGTGTGGGCCTGAGAAACAGCTGCAGCAGACAGTGACTCTGTTTGGAGCGTTTCAAGTGCCTCTTGGAATAGATGACTGCATTGTCTCTGATCAAGTCGGTACGTGGTCGTTTAGTGGTATCGATGGCTACGCATGGTTCCATGAATGAAGTGGAAACCTTGAGGCATGGCTGCACCACTGCTCGCTGCCCTTTCCCCCAGGATCATTGAGGACTGGAAAAGCCCTCTGAGCTCATCCAACACAACATCACTACAGTAGCCACACCAGGACACTAAGGGCCATAGACAGGCTGTCCTTCAACACCTCCAGGCATGGGGACTCCACCACTGCCCTGGGCAGACCATTCCAGGGTCTGATCACCCTTTCTGTGAGGAAGGGCTTCCTAACATCCAATCTAACCCTTTCCTGGCAGCTCCAGGCCCTGCCCTCTCATCCAAGCACTAGTTGCTGGGGAAAAGAGCACAACCTCCACTTGACTACAACCTCCCTTCAGGGAGTTGCAGAGAGGGAGATGGTCCTCCACACCCCAGGTCTCCTCTTCTCCAGGCTAAACACTCCCAGCTCCCTCAGCCTCTCCTCATAAGAATTTCCCTCCAGTCCCTTCCCCAGCCTCATGGCTCCTCTGGACCTGCTCTAGCACCTCAATCTCCTTCTTGACGTGAGTGGCCCAGAACTGCCCCCAGTACTTGAGGGGAGTCCTCCCCAGTGCCCAGTACAGGGAGAGAATGACATCCCTAGTCCAGCTGGCCACCCTACTGCTGATCCAAGCCAGGATGCCATGAGCACACTGCTGGCTCCCGTTCAGCAGGGTGTCAACCAGTAGTACCAGGTCCCTCTCTGCCAGGCTGCTCTCCAGACACATCCCCCAGTCTGTAGTGCTGCAGGTGGCTATTGCAATGCTGGCCAGGCTGGTTGCCCAGGGTGGTTGTGGAGTCTCCTTCACTAGAGATGTTCAAGACCCGCCTGGACGTGTTCCTGTGTGACTTGGTCTGGGTGATCCTGCTGTCGCAGGGGGATTGGACTAGATGGTCTTTCCAGGTCCCTTCCAATCCCTAATGATTCTGTGATTCTAAGGGCATAACAAGTCCACCTCTCTTCCCTTCTTGGTCTTTTGACTCATCCATTCGATCGTTGAGCTACTATCTCCACAAAAGTGTCGCTGCAAAGCAGACGTTTAGTGTTTCACTCTCACTATCCTCCCCAAACACACATGAACAGGTAGTTCTTTGGGCTAGTAAGTCACAGGAAGCATCCCCAGCATCACCAATGAGTCTCCCTCCGATGCGGCAGCCCAGACGCCTCTGCCTAGTTTGAATGAGATCAAAAGTAAAGCCTTCAAAGACACAGGTCTGGACTGACTGAAGTTATTTGAATACTGTGTCCTTTCTGATCTTGAGAGGAAAGATGACTGTCACTCATCATGGGCTCGCTCTTCCTCTCGCCCAAACTTCTGCTTGCTCCTTGCAAGCCTGTGCAATGCCTCCTTTCTGTGACACTCAGACCGGGGCAGGAAAGCAATTCTCAGCAACATCCCCACCAATGAGATCCACCCGGCATTTACCAAGCAGACAAGAGAAAAAGCAGCTGAACTGAAAGCAGGAGCCTTTTTTTCAGCGGGGAGCAGAGCACAACAAGGATATAAAGAGATGAATAAACCTGTCACCGGCTGTTTCTTTATGGAGCAGAGGCGCAGTTACTCGGCGCCCACAAAGAAGTCGCGCTGGATATACGACGGCTAACAGACCGTCCATAACGCGGCGCCGCGCGGAAGGCATGCAACTTTTCAAACACTTGTCAGAGCCCAACATAAATGCTGTGTCTCAGCAGGAAAAAATGACCACAGGTATTAGAGGCGAGCGTTTGGGTGGTGCCAGAAGCAGCCAGAGAGCCCTCTCTGACAGTGCTTTGTCACACTGCCTGCTTGTCAGAAACAGCAGAATTATTAAGCTTTTATTATTATTTGTTTTCCTCTTCATAATTTGGGCGAGTTCTTTACTGCTTGTAAAACGTGACAGATTGATGGTGCTCCCCAGGAAGGAATGGCTGCACACGCAGAGCTCTGCCAAGGCTATTTCCAGCCACAACTGTGGCACCCTCTTCACTACAGATGGGTTGAAATACTGACTGGGGGATGCTCCAGTCTCTGAATGTGCACGTTGGCACTTTGAACTAAGACACAGACACATTTTTAAAGCATTCACCCTGCTAAAACATTTCTCTAGGTACCATTCAGATATTGCCAGTGAAGGTTTTAAGCAGCAGCAATAACCAATAGCTAAGAATCATTGTCTGTGCTTTCACCTCGCCGTCAGACCACGCTGTCTCCACGCTAACGAATAAGGATTGATTCTGAAACGAGAAACCGGAGGGGTTTTATATCCTTTGTTCTCCTGCCTGTCAGCTGATATGTGACAACTCACACAGGAACTACTCCAGGACTACTGCAAGTCCTAGCCCAGGTTTCTCTGTAGGCAGCCTCGTTTCAGACCAGAGAATGATGATTTGCAATGATGGATGATCTTAACAGCAACGTCCCGTCTGATCTGCTGCCAGAAGCCAGGAGCGTGTTACTGGCTCGAGAGAGGTAAGTTGGTTAGGATCAGATGAAAAAACACAAAGCTTTCAAACAAAACTGAACTTGTGCCTCACTTTCCCCTGTGGTTTAGATAAAACAGTTTTTCTTTCCCTCATGCACAGAGCAGTGTGTACCAGAGCTCTGGTTGAAACGACAAGCGCCCCACCGCACTGGCAATCCACAAAGACTGTTGATGCTTCTTCACTTCCACTGACCTACCTCCTCTTTAGTTCTCTCTCCATTTCTCAGAATGGAACAGGTTGGAAGGGATCTCAAAAGGTCATCTAAGTCCAACCCAACCCTGCTGGAGCAGGCTAAGCCTACAGCATCTGGTGTACCCAGACTGTCTCCCACCCAAGTACAAACCAGCCCTGACCCCGCTTAGCTGATCAAGCATGCCATCTCTACAGCTCTCCTCCCACTCCTCCTGAGAGACCTTTCTGATCTTTCTCCTCCTTGCTTCCCCTCCATCCACACAATCCTTTTCACTGTTTCTTTAAATAAGCACCACAGCACAACAACTAATTCTTTCTTGTATCACACTAACATGTCAGGACAAAACACAAGAGACTTTGTTCGCAGGATCACAGGATATTCCTGGTTGGAAAGCAGGGATGTGGGAGGTTCTTCTCCCACGTCACCAAGTCAACTCATACACACAACAACAGCAAACCCCAGACTGTGATTAGACACCAGCATCAAACACACTCAACCAAATGAAAGACAAAACAACCCCCCCTTACAGTCGCTGCCACTGGAGCAGATCCTGAAGCACCATGGCTACACATTGCTTAAATACCTCCAGGGATGGTGACTCAAACCCCACCCCGGGCAGCCTGTGCCCAACCTCTCTGCCAGTAAAGAATTTCTTCCTAATATCCAACATGAACTTTCTCTTTTACAAATTCAGACCATTTCCTCTGGTCCTGTCACTTAGGAGAAGAGGCCAACACCCATGTCTCTACAACCTCGTCTCAAGTAGTTGGATAAAGAGATTCTTTCTGTGTTCTAAAGGGAAGCAAGAACCTTACATCTTCCTGGCCACTGGTGAACCCTGGGTCTATGATATAAAAATATAAGAAGTTGCAGCAGCACAGGCTTGAAATAAAAGGTTGTAGTGCTGCTAGAAATGTTATCAGCCTCCAGCTTTGAGCTTGTTTCTGCTGCCGTGCTCACTACTACGTAAAAGTGCAGCTCAGCTTTATGCAAAGGGCCAGGACGTTGAAGAAGCGATTTGTCCTCTCAGTAAGGGTGAGGAACATCTTTGTAGAATTAAGTCCTTCACTCTGCAGTTAAGCCTTATTCATCTCTCTCTTTAATGCAACATAAACAAGTTTTATGGGTCATTAGGCAGGCAGGTGTGCTGTCCCTCTTAGATTCACAGGCTAGAAAAACAGAAACAGCAACTGCAAAACTACGTGGCTGCAGGTATTCAAGGAGGTTGTGTTTTACTCCTGAGTCTTTTAGACTTTACTGGGATAAAAGAATTCATGGCTCTCCCACTTTTGTGAATGGAATGGTGCAAAAGCTAAAAAATGACTTCCAAAAGAACCTGAAAACCTAATCCTGTTAATCTGTACCCTTTGTTACACAACTCAGTCTACTGTTCACTCCTGGTTGGCAGTGCTTAGAGAAGACACTCAGCACTCAGTCACACTCATCGCTGATGGCTACACAACTTCCTTGCTAATGTGTAATCACATATATGTATGTAAAGATATGCAAGATATAAATGATATTGATGAAGATATATGTAATACCATAAATAAAGTATGATTACATTTGAAAATTCTAAGAGTTGGACTAACTCTAACTCCCTGAGAGTGGAAATGACTGTGCTTTTTCCAACTGTGTTAAAGTAGTCTGAGAACTTATTGCTCTTTAGCTTCTAGATACCTCCAGTAAGGTCTTCTTGATGCAGTACCCACTATTTCCCCAGAGTTTAGTTTCATGGTCACTGCAACTAAGGCAGCCCTCAACCTTCACTGCTTCAACCAGACCCACCCTGTTGGTGAGTACAAGATCCAGCAGTTCTCCTCTCCTAGTGGGCTCCTTCACCATTTGCATCAGGAAGTTGTCACCAATGCACTGGAGGAACCTCCTGGACTGTGGGTGCCTGGCTGAGTGGGTCTTCCAGCAGATATCAAGGTAATTAAATCCCCCATGAGAACCAGGGCCTGTAGCTGTGAGGTTGCTGTCAGCTGCCTGTGGAAGACCTCATGAACTTCCTCGTCCTGTAATAGGCACCCACAACAGTGTCACCCATGCCTGCCTGCCCCTTAATCTGCACCCACAAACTCTCAACTCTCTCTTCATCTGCCCCTGGATGGATGGTCTTTCACATAAAGAGCAACTCCACTACTTCACCTTATTGACCTGTCCCTCCTGAAAAGGACACAGCCATCCATGACCACATTCCAGTCATGTGAGCTGTCCCAACATGTCTGTGTAACTGCCACCAGATCACAAAGCCCTGAATGAACAGAGATTTCTAACTCCTCCTGCTTTTTTCCCCGCGCATTGGTGTGCAGGCATTTCAGGGAGCGAGCTGAGCACTCTGGTTTCACCCTAGGATGGTGGGAGGTCTCCTGGTCTTCATCAGTACCAGAGCACTATCCCACTGGTACCACCCAGCAACAATCTCATCCCCCTTTGAATCTAGTTTAAAGCCCTCTGAAGGAGCCCTGTCTATTCCTGGCCCAGAACCCTTTCTCCCTTCTGAGATAAACCTTCCCCCTGTTTACCTGTCAGGTCTAGTGCCTTATAAAACCAGCCCTTATCAAAGAACCCAAAGCCCTGTTTCATGATTTCAGTGAATGCATCACTCCCCTGGGAAACAACTGAGAGTTGAACATGCCTAGAGATGTCTGCCTAGCTTCTTTGCTGGACCAGTACCTCCAGAAGTCTGTACCAGATACGCTGTTCCTTCTTAGGAATAGGTTACCCAGAGTGGTTATGGATGCTCCCTTCTTGAAGATGTTCAAGGCCAGGTTGGATTTCAAGGCTTTGAACCACCTGGTCTAGTCAAGAGGCATCCCTGCTCATGGTAGGGGGTTGGATTAGGTGATCTCTGAGGTCCCTTCTAACGTAAGCCGTTCTATGATTGTATGAAACACACATTATGGGTTTGTTGGGTTTTTTTCTGGAGCAGATGAGATGCAGCGTTTTGACTTAAGGTCCCAGCTTCACCACAGAACTCTAAAGAACTCTAAAGCTGAGTAGAATCTGTAACTTTAATTTGTTTTCTGCAGAAAAGTTTGGGTTTTTCTGTCTTGTGTGGGGTTTTTCTCTGCTGTATGGTGGGGAGAGTAAATTAAAATGTCCTGAGGCCTCTCTTCTCCAAACTGAGTCAGTTGTTTCATTGCTTGTAAGTGGTTTGGTTAAGCCCTACCTCTGTGCCTGACACTTTTAGATAAAAGTTCTTGGTTGAAATATAGTCAGTCTCTGACCCGTGATGTTAGTGGTGATGGGATGCAGACAAGGATCCCCACACACTACTACTACACCACTACAAGAACAGAGGCAACTTGGACTCAAATTTTTTTCTGCAGAGCCATCAATGATCTAAAGGCCAAAAAAGGATGAGAAACTCATCCACTTTAGAAAATTCTTCCCACTCTAAAATCAGAATGTGCTCCTTCCCCACCAAAGACGAAACTAGAACTGTTCTGACAAGCTTTGCTCCATTCCCCCTAGTCCTGTCACTACCTGACATCCTAAAAAGCCCCTCCCCAACCTTTTTGTAGACCCCCTTCAGATGCTGGAAGGCCACAAGAAGGTCACCTCAGAGCCTTGATCTAGGTGATCCTGCTGTGGCAGGGGAATGGGACTGGATGATCTTTCAAGGTCCCTTCCAGTCTTCTGTGAAAGGCAATGCAATTTTGTCTGCTTTTGTGGAAACCATCCTACAAACCAGTCTCTTCAGTTCTGAAGGTTTTTAGAGTTTATAAACCCCTGCTCTTCCATGTGCACTGAAATATGTTTAAAAAATGATAGCTATCTGTGAACTCAGCAACTTTGCCAACTAGAAAAACAGCTTGCAGCCCCACAGCCCATTTGGAGCGATAAAGAATTGATGTGGTCTTGCACTGGAATGGTCTGACTTCATTATCACACTCAATGTTGGTTTTAACTTTGTACTTCCTCAGCTCTGCCTGGAGGAAAAATGATACCCCTGATAACCAGAGAACATTATTAAAGCTTGTCTCCCAAGGACCTTCATAATAACTACATCATTTCTACTTAAGAAAACAGAATTGTGAAGCTGGTTATGTTCTGTGAGCTTAATGCTGGGAGACTTTCTAAACAGCAGCTAGGCTGATTGTTTTAAACATCAGCACACTGGAGTATTCCGTGGTGGTGGTGGTGGTGGCAGCAGGGTGGATTTGCAGCACGCTTTGAAGCCTCCCTAGTAAATTATTTTTTAATGAGTTTATGCTCTTTTATTTTCTTTCATGCTTATCACCCATGGAAATGACACCTGGATTTAATTATTCATCTGCTGGGGATTTCATTGTTGCATCACATTACTGATTTCACAACAGGGAGAACTTTATTACAGCAGCAATCAGGTGTCTTTGGCACACGCTGCACGGCTGAGCCCGCTACGTCGTGGACTTTTATTTGCTCTAAGCCGTGTGTGTCTGTTGATGAGTGTTCCCAGGCTCATAACCTTCCTCAAATACAATCATAGAATGGCCAGGCTTGGAAGGGACCTTAAAGATCACCCAGTTCCAATCCGCCTGCATAGGCTTCAGGTTACTCAGGGCCCCACACATCCTGGCTTTGAACACGTCCAGGGATGGGGCAGCCACAACTTCCTTGGGCAACCTCTTCACATTTGCAGAAGGTGATGGATTACACACAGAAATTTGTTATCCTATTGCACAAGAAATTCTTGTGTTCTGAGGGATAATAGGATGGATTCTCTCCTCAGTTACAGTTCACTCAGATGGCAATTACGCTCTGGTACGCTCCCATTACTGATGCAACACTAACATCCTTCCAGTGATAAGAAAGGTCATCTGACTGGAGGAGTTCAACGTTCTCAGCGACAGATACTTCCGTCTGCAAAGGCCATCCAAGATGAACCCTTTCAGCTGAACTTGCAATAAGCTTTCATTTAATTTTTCAATCACAAACTTTAATATCATCCCTAACAAGACAGTGATTTCCCAGCCAGACCTGGGGGGTTGGACTCGATGATCTCTTGGGTCCCTTCCAACCCCTAACATGCTATGATCCTATGAACCTGCTGAGTGATTGGTCTCTCCAGAAAAGTTTCACTCACTCCCCAGAGTGAGGAGCCTTTACCCACCATGAACAAACCACAGCAACTCATTCTCTACAATTCCAGAGTATTTCTGTTAATGCCCTAAAACAAATCAAAATCTCTCTTAGGAATCCTACAAAATATTCCTGAGGATTTTCTCATTAGTTATACTTACTTAATCCTCTTTCCAGCACTGATAAATTCTTGTTGTAATTAGTTGTGCAGGTTAAATACCTTCCTTCTACCACCTTCCAACCTACCATCTCCCAAACCCACTGAAATCCTCTCATTCTCACACTTCCAGCAAGGACAACTAAGGATGTCCAGTGTTTCTGTCCCAAACCATTCAGAAGTCTTCCCTGTGCCTGCCTGTCTTCACCCATGAGAGCCACAACCTCCCGGTATTTCCTGCTGCACTTTCCTCTCCTGTTGCTTGTCAACATCAGCAGCTGGTTCCTGACCTTCATTTGGTGATGCTATTTCATGACTCTACGAGCAGAAGTGAATGCAGCATCCTTGCTAAGGATGTACCACTGATTTATATCATGTGATGATCAGTGGAATTTTCTAGCTCATTATTTCTGTATCACAGTGCTATTTGCTTTCTGACTTCTGCTGTGCCATGAGCAGATGTTTTTATGAGCTGCTGGCATTGTCCCCCAGGTTTTGTTGGTTTTTTTCCCCTGAATGGTTCCAGTTAATTTAGAACCCAGTAATGTGTATGAACCATTCAAATCACTCCCTGAAACAGGCAGGACTTTGTATTTGTCAACAAAGGAGTGAAAACAATACCCTGCTGTCAAGGCAGCCTCTTCTGTGTGGTGTCTCTGAAATTCCTTGTGCTCTTCTCATCACTCTGACACCCATCAATAATTTCTTATTATCTGCAGATCTTGCAACTTTGCTGTCTACTCCCTTTTCCACACTCCTGATTAAATAAGAGTGGTCCTGAAATACAAGTTTGAGGCACCCTTCCATTAACCTGCTGTCATTTTTCCATTAACCTGGAAATTGTGCATTTATTTCTTCTTTCAGTCTTCTGTCTTTTTGGGTTTCAGATTCATGACAGACACTCAACACTTCCTGATGGCTCTGTTTCCTTACCAGCTCTCATAAGGCTTTTTTGAAAGACTAAATACATCCTATTCATGTGTTCCACCAAACCCATCACACGGGTAGCACAGCACTAACACCAGCAGACACAGGGGCAGCCCCAGATTCTCACTCTCGTATTGTATTAACTCAGGTGCTCGTTCATATATTAATTCATTTAATTACTGCTTCAACCAACTTTCCCAAAGTGACAGTAAATGAGCTGTATAAACAAGTAACAACACAAAGCACGCTGCTTCGTGGTACAGCCTTAGGCAAGGCACTCAGACCTGATGCACCTCTGAAAGAAGAGGATGCATCTAGCTCAAAATCATGTTGCAAGTCTATCCTGGCAGGAGCCCTTCCTGAAAAGGTTTGTTATCGAGGAAAATGAGAGACATCCTGATTCCAGGACATTACAGACGGCACAAGAGTCTGGAAGCACTGGTCTCTGCGACCCACGCTGATGCCTGGCTGGTGCAGCATGTTGGGATCCCTTCAGGCAGGCTGTCAGAAGAGCTGAAATCTCTCCCAACACACACACAGAAAGATCTCAGCAGACAGGCACCATTTCTAGTTCCAAGCTGTTTCCCTGCCTTTTTGAGGAGAATGCTAACTGCTCCTAGAGTGCTTCTACTAAGGGCATGTCACACTATCCCTCAGTGGAACGATTTCACTCTAAGGTTGCTCTACAGAGTAGTCCCCTC
The DNA here is from genome assembly GCA_013400115.1 of Rhinopomastus cyanomelas. Lineage (NCBI taxonomy): Eukaryota > Metazoa > Chordata > Aves > Bucerotiformes > Rhinopomastidae > Rhinopomastus > Rhinopomastus cyanomelas. Next base: position 342,756 of record VXBP01001081.1, on the reverse strand, counting down.
CTCTTAGCTCCTGTGCCCCCTACCTGACATCACACCACCCTGAGAGAGCAGACCTGTAAATCTATTTGGAATCACAGAATGACGGAGACCTCCGAGCTCAGCCAGCCCAACCTGTGACCTGACGTCACCACAGTGGCCACACCGGGGCACTCAGGGCCACAGCCAGTCTGTCCTTCAACACGTTGGCTTGCGTGAGGTCCTGAAAGAGCAGTGGTGGCCAGGACAAGAAAACAGGACTCAGAAAAGAAAATGGAAGCTATTTTTAGACCTCTCAGAATAGCAGCGTGGCGTGTACAGCTCATCATCTGCTGTGGCTGCACTCAGTCCCAGCAGTGACAAGTGCTGAGCTGCACACGCATTTTTGTCTATCTCTGCAGCTTCGGGCTGAGGGCAGACAGCACCCACTGAACCACACGGCCTTGCTCGTTTGCCAAGACAACTCTGCTTCCAATTTGCAAGTTAGCAAACAGAGCCCTGTCAAGGGCAATATTAACACCTACAGGGTCCAAAACGGAGCTCACGGCTCCCCACTCTGCCTGCTGGGCTTCTGGTGCATTAGATAAATCAAAATCATCTCAAAGAAGGGCATCTGTGATTAGCAGTGTCCTCCTTGGTGATGTGTTAGCTGAGGGGAGGTTTCTTTAGGCTCTGGCCAGACAGATCCATCAGATATCATGCCGTAGGATGAATACAAACAGCTAATTAGTATTTTTCATCTGAAAACACTTTACAAAAGAAGAAATAGTGACACAAGGAAGAGAGCTCAGGCACACTGAGGTGGAAGTGCCCAGGGGCAATGATATGCTGACATGCCAGGCTAAGTCTGACATTTCACGTTATTGAAGACCGTAGAAAATGGTGCCTGTAATAGCTGGGGGCCTGACCCAGTGACTCCTCTGTGGTTTTGGTACCATGAAGTCCTACGATCATATAGTTCTGGCCTAGAGAGTGGATTCTGGTGCCCTGTCTACTGGCCTTGCTAGAGGAGGAGACTGAAGAGGAATGGACTCTGCACAGAACAGAACACAATTTCTTCCAGTTCTGGGCTCCTCAGTTCAAGAGGGATGTGGAGCTGCTGGAGAGGGTCCAGCGAAGGGCAATGAGGATGATGAAGGAGGTGGAGCACCTCCCTTACAAGGAGAGGCTGAGGGAGCTGGGTCTCTTGAGCTTGGAGAAGAGGAGACTGAGGGGTGACCTCATTAATGTCTACAAATATGTGAGGGGTGGGTGTCAGGAGGATGGAGCTGGGCTGTTCTCAGTGTCATGTAGTGATAGGACGAGGGGCAATGGTTGTAAGCTGGAACATGGAAGGTTCCACATCAACCCGAGAAGGGTGATGGAGCACTGGAATAGGCTGCCCAGGGGGGTTGTGGAGTCTCCTTCACTGGAGATGTTCAAGACCCGCCTGGATGTGTTCCTGTGTGACTTGGTCTAGGTGATCCTGCTGTGGCAGGGGGATTGGACTAGATGATCTTTCGAGGTCCCTTCCAATCTGTAGTGATTCTATGATTCTATGATCAAGTCCAACCATTAGCCCAACTGGAAGTAGGATGGACACACCTCCAAGGCAGCAAGGCTGTTACAGAGCCCCTTGACTTTGTGGGGCTCCGAAAAGCAATCCCACTTAAAGGAGTTTGTACCCACAGATGAGGTAAGTTTTCCGCTGCCATGGCAAGAAACAAAGGGTGGAAGAAGCAGTGAGGACTTGTGGGATGTTGAGAGGCTCCAAAAGCAAGGGGTGCGGTGTGATGTGAAAGATCAGCAAGAGAGGAGAGGAAAAAGCAAAAACCAAAGTGTGAGCCAAGGAGAACAAGACTGCGTCAGAGCCCTGGCAGCCCAGCAGAGCTCCTGCAGGTTCTCTGGGGGAAGACAGCTGCCACAGAGAATGTAAACGCTCCTCAGCAAAGCTGCTGCAGAAAGCACAGTGGAGGCGGTTCAGAAGATCTCCACAGCTCAGAAACCTGAAGAAAACAATCCAGAGCTTGACAAGAACGTTTGTTTCTTCCAGTTGTTTTCCAGGTCTGCAGATAAAAACAACCCAGTAAAGCCTGGAAAGCAGCTGTGAGCTGCCTTTTTCTTATAGGAGCCTTGAAGACCACAGCAAGCATCTCAGCCTCAGCGAGAGGCCAGTGCAGGTGTGCTGCTTGAGCTGCAAATCAAGAAGAAACACTGTGCTTCTGGGCAGGGAAATAATTAGGCTCCCTGAACTTTTCTTTTTTAAAGAGAATGAAATTCCTCAGAAGTCATATGGTTTTAGCCTGGTATAGAAGGAGTGATGAGTAAGCCCTTCTCATGGGATGCCAGCCCACGGGGTCAAAGATAATTTTAATGAAAGCTCTTTGCAACTAACAAAACTTTTTTTCACTGGTTCAAGAAGGACTTCAAAGTGAAAGCACGGTCACAGAAGAAATAGCAGTCCCAGAAATAACTTTCTAGGCAAACACACATAGGAGGAAAGGCTGTTCTGCTGAAGTAAGTACTGGACCCTATTAATAGCTCGGGATACGTATCCCCATTTGGCACCACTGAACGCAATGCCACGCAGAGAAGCTTCAACAGAGCATTGTAAGGGCTTTGAAAAGACCAGCCTTGTTAAGAAGTAGGCTTGTTTATAATAAAAAGCTCTGGCTGACCTGACATCAGGTTTTCATTCTTGCAGCAGTGGTTGAAGGTGTTAGCATTCCATGCTGCCCTCCTCACTCACCAGCCACTGGTTATTGCCCCTGGGGCAAAGCTAGTGAAGAATCATAGAATCACTAGAGATTGGAAGGGACCTCGGAAGATCATCCCCCTCACACAGTAGGATCACCCAGACCAAGTCACACAGGAACACATCCAGGTGGGTCTTAAGTTTCTCCAGTGAAGGAGACTCCACAACCACCCTGGGCAGCCTGTTCCAGTGCTCTGTCACCCTCACCGTGAAGAAGTTCCTTCTCGTATTTACATGGAACTTTCTATGTCCAGCTTACCCCATCCATTCCATCCAAGATCAATTTCAGGAACTAGGCCAGAGCATCACCAGCTCATCTGAAAGGGTTGGCACTGCTGCATCAGCTGCAACTTGAAGTGTCTATGTCAGATCTATCAGCTCTGCTAGGAGGCAGCTTAACGGGGNAACTAGGCCAGAGCATCACCAGCTCATCTGAAAGGGCTGGCACTGCTGCATCAGCTGCAACTTGATCAGAGACACATGAATGAGGTGACCTAACTACATGACAAAATGCGGTAAAGGCAGACTCTGAGCTCTAAAGAGAAGGAAGTTTTGCCATCTCTTTGATTCTGCCACTGAAGTTGGGCACTGGCATCACCTGTTTCCTTGAACCCCAGCTGATAGCAGTTGTACAATCTCACCACCACCACCACATTGCTACAACATTATGTGTGAAGCAACTCACTGAAGACAACATTTCCTGCTTCTTCATAAACAGTAGGACAAGTTAACGTGGAGAGTTTCCCACTGCCTAAAGTAAGCTCATGTAGACCAAGTTTGGACATTGCTTCACCATTGCCAGACCCACCTGCCTTTCCTTGACAGATAAATGGTAAGAAAAAACCCAGCTAACAGTCTGCTTGTTGGGTGACAGCAGCTCACACATGTTAATAAAAGACAAAGCCATGACACACGCATGAGGATCAATAAGAGGTTCTGCACGTTGGAAGAGGCCATTGTTGAAGGAATGTTCTCCTGGAGAAGGAAGGAATGTTCTCCTGGAGAAGGAAGGAATGTTCTCCTGGAGAAGGAAGGAATGTTCTCCTGGAGAAGGAAGGAATGTTCTCCTGGAGAAGGAAGGAATGTTCTCCTGGAGAAGGAAGGACGTTGTATTCAGGAATAGTTTTAAGAATCTGATGCTATAACAGCCTGCTGAATATTACCCTGATTCTGAATGGTTTTGTTCTTGCTTCACAGCCTTGTTGAGAAGATCTCTGAGTTGCCACCTCAAATTGCTTTACTGCAGGTTTAGCTATGCATTGCAAAACAATAATTAGGTGCTAACAATTAGCTGTGTATCTGTAATGAAACAGTTTTTAGGTGGATTCTTTAAAGATGCTTTCATAGAGTCATTCTGGATTGGAAGAGACCTCGAAAGATCATCTAGTCCAACCCATGCTTTAGAAGAAATGTTATTAAAGGCTGCTTTCTTTACTGCTAGCATGAAGAGAGAGGGCTTCAGCAGGTCCTACAGTTTGTCTCAGGGACTGAAGCCTTCTGTCAAGAAGACAGACAATCTACCCACTTCCCAGAACAAACAATCACAGCTCTACCCAGCTTGCTCCAGATAACATCTACCTGGCGCTGCGTCAAAGGTTTCGACTGGAATGTGACTTTCCCCAGACTGCATGCAAATAGGAAAGCACATTCTGTGTCTGGAACCAAGAATGGCTGAGCTCCTACAGGCAGTCTGACACCAAAGAAGGTCCAGCAAGTTAGAACTGGCTTTCTGATGCTGCTGCCACGTGGGTTACAGCCCGAATGTCACCGCTCTGTGTAAACGAGAATCACACCAGCTGCATCCGAACAGGGCAGGACTGGCAGCTGGAACAACACGACCTGGCTAAAGGAGAGATGGCTACAAGCAGGGATCAGACAAAGCAGTCCCCACCCCATAACTATAGGACAGTCCACATTTAACTTCCCCCTATCTCTTGCAGACAACCTCCAGCAACTTCTTCCATGATGTAAACTATCTGTCACCACAGAATTGCTTGCTGCTTGCAGAAGGAACACTCATGCTCACAAACAGCCTTCCTGGCCACCAGGTTTTCCTTACATGAAGAGCTGCAATAAGGACAATTATCTCTTGACAATTATCTTTGGCAATTTGTTCACCAAAATGAGTAGCATGGTTCCTACTATCATTTGCCCCTCTCCAAAAAAATCTGAAAAGGTTATTTTTCTGACCCCAAAACATTCATGCAGCTAAAATTGTAAAGATAAAGTATTTTTAAAATAGTCATAGATTAAGTAAAGTGTATTAATTAAGTTGCAGCTTCACAAAATGAAAACCAGAGCTCTTCTTTTTCAGCAAATGGTTAAAAAAAATACAAATAAAATGTATTCCTGACCAACAAAAGGAAAAAAGAAATGACAGGGTTCTGGACTAATGGGTTTTTTAAAGTCTTTGCCTTCTGCGGAGAAGGAGAGGATTTCTGGCTCAAAAAGTTGTAATTAAAACACGGATTTCTGATTTCCAGGTAAAGAACACAGGAAAAAGGTAATAATAGGAGAAGGTAATAATTCACTATTTCTCCCCACATCCTTAGTCTGAATTTAGGGACCACTGCAGGCGGATGGGGCTCCTGCAAAGCTCTCAGCTACACATGACAGGCACTGCAAATGCAGCTCACCAGATGGAGCCTGGCTGTACCTATGGATAACAGCAATCACTCCTGTCTTCTGCATGATGCCCTGTTGGAATAAACAGCCTATGACACTGCTGAACCACTGCCACCTTTCATTGCCACCAGAGAAGTTGCCTCTCAGCTTCAGAAGGACAAAAATCCAAGGGAACAGCTAACAACAGAAGCAAAGTTAAAAAACATAAACCCACCAAATCCTCCTGACCGTCAGCTCCTGGGTTATTAAATCAGGTTTGAACAGGATTCCAGCAGTTAGGAAATTCAAAGTGACCCAAGCCAACAGAAGCAGAATGATACCCAGGCCCTGAGAAGGTCCTCCTTCCCTGCCCTCCAGGCATCACCTGGAGCACACACCAGTGCTGCTCACACGGCCTGGGCTAAGGAAGGGCAGAAGAACTGTGGAGAGGCAGACTGGCAAAGCAACACAAGCCTTCTCACAGCAGACTGGACGTGGCTCTGGCCTCTCTCCAGAGCAGCAAATGCTACAGCCAAGCAAGCAGAAGTGTCTCTGCTGTGCTTCAGTCCATAAACAGAAGGACAACATGTCATCTGAGCACCACAGAATTATTCATCTTCAGGCAAGCAACAGTACCTCACAATTAGTCAGATGTGGGGGTGGGAGAAGTCCTCCACAGGAGATGCTCCCACTGCAGCACTTGTGTCTGAGAACACACAACCCTCCGTCTCCCTCCCGCATCTCTGTCCTTTCCCTTTGGGTATTTCACCTGGTGGTACCTTTCTGTCCAGAGAAGTCGTGAATGCTCCCTCCCTGGAAGGGTTCAAGATCTGGCTGGATGTGGTTCTGAACAAGCTGGTTTGGTGAGAGGGCTTGGAACCAGATGACCTCTGAGGTCCAATCCAACCTAAGTGCATCATCACCAAGCTAAGTGAATCAACCACCAGTGGCTGATCTGCAGCACCTGCAAGCAGCAGCTGCAGACTCAGGTGAGCAGCCCTTGTGGCTCTGAAGGAGACCAGAACCTCTGCTGCACAGACCTTCCTCTGGCACAGTTCAAGCTGAATGCCTTCAGGGCCCCCAGAGGAGCAGCCTGTCTATTCTGACCTGCCCAGAACACCCACATTTCTAAGTTTTATTCTAAAAAAAAGTGCTACATCTCAAGATCTGGCAAACAGGGGACAGCAGCAGTCCTTGCTCAGAAGCTCAAGAACAACTTCAGTTCATTACTCAGGTCTAAAGTGTGACAGAGTCAATGACAACACATCAGGCAGCTGGAGAACATCTTAACTAATGCATGTAAACTGGAAGGGCAACGTGAGGGGAGGGGGTGCATGGATCAGGGGTACAGAATTGGGCTGACTTTGCTTTTTGATGAATGTCCATAGTGAGCTTACAACAGTGAGACAAACCTGGGCACTCGAGATCCACCTGCTAATCGAGGTGCTAATACAAACACGTGGCATTGCTTGGGTGGAGAACAGGATTAATGGCCTCAAATGGTGCTAAGGGAGGGTTAGAGTGGCCATCAGGAAAAATGTCTTCCCTGACAGAGTGGTCAGGGATTGGAACAGGGTCTTCCAACCTTCATGATTCTGTGATGATATTCAGGGATGTGAAGCAGGTCCAGAGGAGGCCACAGAAATTATCAAGGGGCTGGAACCCCTCTCTAATGAAGACAAGCTGAGGGAGTTGGGGCTGTCAGCCTGAGGAAGAGAAGGCTCCAGGAGGATCTCATAGCAGCCTTCCAGTACCTGAAAAGGGCTACAGGAAAGCTGGGAAGGGACTTTTACAAGGGCAGGGGGTGAGAGGACAAGGGATGGTGGTTTTGAACTGAAAGATGAGAGATTTAGGCTGGAGATTAGGAAGAAGTTATGTAGTGCGAGGGTAGTGAGGCACTGGAGCAGGTTGCCCAGAGAAGTTGTGGAAACTCCATCCCTGGAACTGTTCAAGGCCAGGATGGATGGGGCTGTGAGTAACCTGATCTAGTGAAGGCATCTCTGCCCATGGCAGGAGGGTTGGAACTCAGTGACCTTTGAGGACCCTTCCAACTCCAACCTTTCTATGATTCTATGATCCCTTCATGGATCATTATAAAGGTGAAAAGCTGGCAGGCAATTGCCTCCACACACACCCCCCACAAGAAAGAAGGGAGACCTTTGGATTCTGTGCCATACCAACAGAACTGAAAGCAAATTCCTCACCCCTTGGGCTTGATTTTTCTGTTGAAGTTTTGTGGAAACAAATTCTTACCCCTCAGAATCTGATAGAAGTGATTCTGCGAGGAAAATGAGCATCTCACTTATGTGCTATCTGAGGAAGGAGAGAAAGAACTGGTCCTTGTGTAGCCCATCTTGCTAATCACTCCTTGTGTGTGATTAGCTGTACTGTGACAGACATTTCTTGCAAATCAGTGACAGTTCATCCCACAGATGAAAAAGAAACTAGCAGAAACGATTTTGTTTCTACCAGTTACCAAGACCATCATTCCAGAAAAGAACCCAGGCATTAATTAGGAGGTTTCAGAAAGCAGGTCTGTCACAACAGCAAGGAGGTGTTTCTGATTTCTATGCACTCATCTACGTATGAGTGAGGAAGGGTAAGAGGTATGTTCCCTCTTATCAGCCACTCGTGTGGAAAAACAAACCCAGATCCAACTGGTTCCATCAAATGGAACTACAGGCTCTGGAAGTATTTTGGCAATACCTGCAGCTTCTAGGCATTGTAGGGAGCTGGGTCTCTTGAGCTTGGAGAAGAGGAGACTGAGGGGTGACCTCATGAATGTCTATAAATATTTGAGGGGTGGGTGTCAGGAGGATGGCGCTGGGCTGTTCTCGGTGTCATCTAATGATAGGACAAGGGGCAGTGGGTGTAAGCTGGAACATAGGAGGTTCCACATCAACCTGAGAAGGAACTTCTTCCCAGTGAGGGTGACGGAGCACTGGAACAGGCTGCCCAGGGGGGTTGTGGAGTCTCCTTCACTGGAGATGTTCAAGACCCACCTGGATGTGTTCCTGTGTGACTTGGTCTGGGTGATCCTGCTGTGTCAGGGGGATTGGACTGGATGATCTTTCAAGGTCCCTTCCAATCCATAGTGATTCTGTGAGTCTATGATTTCCCAGAAGTATACACATAGCAAACAGAGCAGATCTGCTGCAACAAAACATAAGCCAACCTTCAAACTGTAGTTGAGCTACAAAAACTGTTTCTATTCATTTCTAAGAAGTTGCTTTTGGATCTCTCCATCATTTGTTGTTGCTGCATGACCATCCCAGAACAACACATTTGTCCTGTTCCTTCGTTTGGCTTGTGGTCAAATGGATGGTCAGAGTTGGTCACTCAGTACTGTGGCAACCAGAGTTTGAAAATAATCTTCCATATGAGTTTTAAGACACCCTTTCTGCTGGGCAAATAACATGTCTAAATACAGAAAGAGAATAAAAAGTGCATAATAATGTTATTGCAGGTACTTGCCAAGAAACATATGCCTGCCTGCTGGAGGAAGGCAGGTTACAGCTGTCATAACAGCTTCACAGAATCACAGATCATTAAGGACTGGAAGGGACATCGAAAGAACATCTAGTCCAATCCCCTCACCACAAGAGGAACCCCTAGATCAAGTCACACAGGAACATGTCCAGGTGGGTTTTAAACGTTTCCAGAGAAAGAGGCTTCACAAGCCCCCTGGGCAGCCCCTTCCAGTGCCAAACATTTGTTTGTGTTAAAATATTCGATCCCACAACTGGCTTCTTGTTTGCAAACTTTGCATCCTTCCTTTGCCCAGACTATTTCAGCACTTAACCATCACAGAAGAGATGTGGGTAAGCAAATGCCTTTTGGGACTTTCACTGCAGCTCTACCATCCCAATAGGACTGGAGTGAAAGATTGTACAGGGTGGGTGGTTTGGCCTCTTTAAGAAAAAATAGTTGAGGAAAAGGTAGAAAAGGAGAGGAAAGGAGGAGATGAGAGCCAGACTGTGTAATTTTCAGCTGTACCAATGGGCCAGCAAAGTCAGGCTTTAAAGCAGAGACTCTTCAAAAGGCTTGTTTCTCTGTAGAGCTTTGCAGCCTTCAGATGAAAATGTCACTAGTGACTTATAAGAAGCAAAAACTAAATTAAAGGCCAATTTCTTCCCCCTACAAATTATTATCTATGAGTACAAAAGAAAGTACCTAGGCAAGACCAAGGGTGAGGCAATTGTATTTGTCTTAGCTGACAATGGAAGTCTAATTAGACTGACAAATCTTCTGTGCTGTTTTCCTTTGTGATATACACTGTAAGAAAGGATTTAGCCTGGAGCTGCACGTTATGGAAAGACATTAATCAAGATTATTGGACCCTCAACAGAAACCACAGTTAGAGACTGGAAGGGCTAATGGTGAAAATAAAAGGTTGAGAAGCTTATTCTGAGCCATGCCAGTGGGCTGGAATCTCCATGTGGAAAAGGGACACATCCTCTCGTCTGTTCTTGCGCATGTGGGTTGGACTCGATGATCTCTTGGGCCCCTTCCAACCCCTAACATCCTATGATCCTATGTAGAGTGTATCTGCTCAGAAGACATCGTGCCTCTTTCTGTGGTTCTAAGGCCATGGCTGAAAACATTCACAAGTAATTTATTGTTGTCCACAAATTTCAGTTTCAACAGTTTGGCAAGTGTCAATGTTCCCACCTGAAGAAGCTGAGGCACGGGGGTCTCACCAGAGCGGAATAGAGGGGGAGAATCACCTCCCTTGACCTGCTGGCCACACTTCTCCTGATGCAGCCCAGGATCTGGTTTGCCTTCTGGGCCGCAAGTTGGGCCACTGCTGGCTCATGTTGAGCCTCTCGTCCACAATGACCCCCAAGTCCCTCTCCTCAGGGCTATTCTCCAGCCAGTCACCGCCCAGACTGTATTTGTTCCTAGGATTGCCTCAACCCAGATGCAGGACCTCACACTTGGTCTTGTTGAACCCCATCAGGTTGGCCTGTGTCCACCTCTCCAGCCTGTCCAGGTCTTTCTGGATGGCATCCCTGCCCTCCAGCGTGTCTGCTGCACCACACAGCTTGGTATCGTCAGCAAACTTGCTGAGGGTGCACTCAATGCCTCTGTCCATGTCACCGACAAAGATGTTGAACAAGACTGGTCCCAAGACTGATCCCTGAGGGACACCGCTTGTCACTGGCCTCCACTTGGACATGGATCCATTGACAACCACTCTCTGGGTGCAGCCATCAAGCCAGTTCCTTACCCATCTAGTGGTCCACCCATCAAAGCCATGTTCCACCAGCTTGGAGACCAGAATGTGGTGTGGGACAGTGTCAAAGGCTTCGCTCAGGTCCAGGTAAATGACATCAGATGGGGAGGGACTATTTAGGATGGTTTAGAAGGAGGTGTTTAAGGCCAGGCCGGATGGGGCTCTGGCCAGCCTGGTCTAGGGTGGGGTGTCCCTGATTGTGCTGGGGGTGTTGGAACTGGATGATGGTTCCTTCCTACCCTGAGTGATTCTGATTCCATGGTTTCTCCAGTGAGGTGATCCTGCTGTGGCAGGGGGATTGGACTAGATGATCTTTTGAGGTCCCTTCCAATCCCTGATGATTCTATGATCATCTACTCCACCTATTAATCTAATTCTACCAAACCCACCACTAAAGCATGCCCCTAAGATTCATGTCCAGGGATGGCAATGAAACTTCATAGCCTTAGGTAGCTGCACTTTATGTTCCCCAAGAACACACTTGCTCTACTGAATTTTTGAACCACTTAGTTCTAAAATTGTAAGCAGACTTAACAATGGTGATGTCAAACACAAGTGAGATAAAATAACCATCAGGCATCTAAAAACCACAGCTGGAGAGACTGCCCAGATGGAAGACGACTAGTTCTTCTCACTTCCACTGCCCAAAGAACGCAACTGGCGCAGAGAGAATCAAATTCTACCACGAGTAAGGAAGAAAGAGAAGCAGTCTGTGCTGCAAGAACAATGAAATGGCAGAAAGTTGTAAAGGAGGTAGATATTGACCTTTATCTTTCTTCCAGTGGGCAGCATGGGAAGTCAGAGAGTTATTGCTTTAATATCAGCTGAGATGAGGCCATTTGTTGTTGTGCATGTGTATCCAGGAAATCACTGCTCTAACAACGTTTTTAGAGGCACTGTCATGCTTTATTAAATCTTCTTGATGCTTTCAGCACACAGCGGTCTCTCCAGGCTGAGTGAACTGCCACACTGGCAAACAGGAAGCTTTCTGGAAGAGCTCCTCTTCCACTGGTCATTTCCAGGCTGACGCAGCCCACGAAGGCACAGTGTCATTCTCTGTAGCTAAACACACTTCTGCTGCCTTTAAAAACGACAGAAAATCTCCAACAAACTAACAAGGGTCTGGAGATACAATCGTACAAAGACCAGACGCCAAGGCAAAGGAACTGTAGCTCTTTCAAAGTTCATGACAAAGAGGGACCGAATCTGGAGTGATTTCCCCTCATTTAGCTGAGAACTCAGAAATCACCTATTGGGTGTTTGAAGCTAATAACACAATTAATCTCAGTCCAGCTGCAGATGGATTTACCAAGTACCAAGGGGGACAATGTTCTTATACTTTGGCTTGCAATTAATTACCCTAATAGTTGTAAATGCCACTACAGCAGGAGGTGCCTCACAGAATCGCAGAGCAGGTGTTGTTAGAAGGGACCTCTGGAGGTCATCTAGCCCAACCCCCTGGCTCAGGTTGGGTCACCCAGAGCCTGTTACCCAGGACCAGTGCAGATGTCTTTTGAATATTGAGAAGCATGGACACTCCACGATGTCTCCGGACAACCTGTGCCGGGCTCGGTCACCACCACTGTTTCCTGATGTTTAGAGGGAAGCTCCCACGTTTCTGTTTGTGTTCGCCTGTCTCTGGGCACAACTTTGTCTTCATGACCACTCTTCAGGTATTTGTAGACGTTGATACGAACTCCAGTGTGCCTTCTCTTCTCTGAACTCTCAGCTCTCTCAGCCTTTCCTCACACAAGAGATGCTCCAGTCCCTCTACCATCTTTGCTGGACTCCATCCAGCAGCTCCATCTCTTAGTTTGGCACTAAAGAGCACAGAACTGGACGTGCGTGTTATTCCAGCCTGACCTCCTACACAACTAGGGGGATGATTTCTGTGTTGTGTTGTCATAAGTGACCAAGACTGGACAAAACAGAGGATGGCTCAATGTACAGACACAATCAATAGCTGATTAAACCTTCAGAAACAGAAAGCAAAACCACAACAGATTTCATTAAGATCTTCTATCCCAAGCAGCAGAAATTGTTTCAGGGAAGCTCAATGAGTAAGTTGCATTTTTTTCCTCCCAGCAGAGGAATCCTATCTCTGCCAGAGGGGTCTGGTATAAATACAGATTTTAAAACAAATGTTATAGTTGATGACATGCATCAACATCTCTTTTTTTTTCAGTACAGCACTGAAAACAGTACTTGTCAAAGTCAGATCCCCTGATCAGTTTGGTAATTTATACCATCATTTCCTTTGCCCAGACAAAGAGAGATCATTTAAGGTGTTTAATCAGGATCCTGGCTACGACACAAGTGGTTCCACAGCCACTGCTTTATCACCGTTGGCACAATTAATCCAGGATAACTGAAATTCCACTTTTTGCAGGAATGATTTTTACCAAAGACACTGGAGCTGCTCTGTGTTGGTTCATCTACACTTTGCAAGAAACTGATCCTGAGGGCATTTCTTTAAAATTTTATGCTGGAAGGCTATAAAAGGAAGATGAACAATGACTACCTGGAAGTAATGCTCCGTTGCGTTCCTCACCTCTACGCACTTCACTGTTGCAGATACGTCCTGTCGTAATAATAAATAACCACACACACTCTCCATTAGGCTTTGTGCCTCTTTCAGGAATACACTTCCCCACACATGGAACTGCAGAAACGCAGTTAAAATCATGTTCTCACTCACTTTGGGGCAATCCTACGTGCTTACATAAATAGGGTTGGACAAGAACAGGAGCAAAACTGTCCCCGTGATCAGCCACATGTTCCATAATGACTGATTCTGTTGTTGGTTGACTCACACAAAGAGAGTGCATTGCTTTGTGATTTACTGTGCGGGACAGTACTGAGACAACTACAAGGAGCAGGAGTCAGAGAGCATGGCTCCCAGCACTTTACAAGAGAGCAACCAAACAAAAGACTAAGAAGCCAAGGACATGCTGAAGACTAGTTGACTCACCTGGATGCTGGGTGGCGAGCGGTTTTTTCGGGTTGTAGTGGTGGCCATCGTGGTCGTGGTTTCCATGACTGTGGTAGACATTTCTGGTGGCATGGAGGTTGTGGGTGTTGTTCCCAAGATGGAAGGGACTTCTCCAACAAGCCGTACACTTCCATTGATTTTAATGTTGGGATTGTTCTCTGCTGCCATGTTCAGCACTTTCAAGCCATTGTAATAGAGACCGGAGAGCTGGCCTTGGAAGAGACGCCCTCTGTCCTTCCCTCCTATGGCAATTTGCGCCTGGGTGTTGAAGATCGTTAACTGTCGTCCTAGTGAAGGGGAGTGAATAACATTATTGCCAGATCTTTCCCTCATGTTGCATCTTACATTGAGTCCTGGCCAGAAACGGTGGACAAAAGAGAAGTAGATTCATTCTTGGTAGCATTTATGGTGAGCGTAGCAATACAGTGTGGAAATGCACTGCCTAAAGCTCATTCATGTGGGAAGTTAGCCCAGAAATGAGAACAGCTAAAACAGTTCATGCTTCAGCAGCCACTCAAACATCAAAACTCTGGAAGAGCTTTGACCCAGTCAGAAATCTGAACCCAGTCTGTTAGTAATTTGATGCATTTTAAACGACAAATGAGGCTTCAATACCTGGCTGCTGTTCTAGCTCAGACTGTAGTTCCTGTCTAGCTTAAGCTCACAAATAAACTTTCTATTTGGACTAGTCAAAGGATGGAATGAACTCTTAAAGTCATGACAAGGTTTTGAGGACAATAAAACATCTGAAAAAAACGGTGTCGGAATCTTGGGATCGGTAACCATCTTCCATCTTCACTAAGCTAAAACCAAACCCCACCCAATGTTGGTGATGTCTTTGAAAGAGCAAAGTTTTTTGGAGTAATGAGGATAACATATGTGTCAGGAGGTTAAGCCCTGTGATGCCTTACATAGGACTCCTCCCTTTCAGACAGTGACATTTAAAACATAGGTAGCTGACGTGCTTTACTCAAGGTCATACCTTAACTATTAGGAGTGGTCTAATATAATCTGTAATCGAAGTATATTTATTAAGAATAAATCAAGTAACATTTGTCAAGTTATCTAGTTTTGCAGGACACTGAAGCCACATTGAGCCCAGACTGCTCTATAAATCCTGCTGGTGTCCTAGGCCGCGCTACGCTGACTGCATTAAGAAGTAAATTGCTCACTGCAGTGCAAAAGCAGTGTCTGTAATTTCACTGTTCCTCAGAAGATTAGGGGCATGCCACCCAGCATCTGCTGAATTTGCAAACAACCACAGTGGGCAGAGTTCACAGTGGGCATCAAGTCCATCATCATTCAAATGCCTACTCTGTTTTTCCATTGTTTGGAAGTTTGCAACACGTGCTCCCAACCCCGTTCCCACTTCCCAGATCTCATTCATCACTTCCTCTCTCTAGTCAAAAGAGAGGTACAAAATGGCACCACGTAGCAAAGAACAGCCTGTAACCCACTGATCGCTCCTTTACAGCCAGTGGTTAGAGTAGATCAAAATACGAGGGGGAGCTCACCAATTTTGGTGGTCGTCGTGACGGGTCTCGAAGTCAAGTGGTGATGCGGTGTTGCATCATCTTATGGTGACAGGATGGACCATGGGGAAGAGAATGGGGACAAGAGAAGAAATGTATCTGAACGAGTTCCTGTCCCCAAAGAGGGGCCCAGCTAACTAAGCAAAAGTGTATGGAGAGGTGGGACACATGGACGCGTGGAGGTGAGCTGCACATCCCTTGTGCTCCTCATCCACCGATTTGTAAATGAAACAACAGGACTTGATCAGGGTGGGGTAAATGCACCGCTGAAGAAATGTGAAATAAAAACAGAGGGCATCCTTCCCCTGGAAAGTGTTGAAACACCTGATGCAATTGTCTGCATCTCAGGAGGTTTTAAACTTACCAGAGGTCACAAAATGTCTATCAAAACATAACAAACATGCACTGAAGCCACACATCCTCAGCACGTAAAAACAGAGCCTTTCCTCTTGTCTATGAAGAAAATAGGGTCCAATAACAATACCCATCAAAATACTCAGCCCTCTCAGGCCATCTGGGAGCATCAGACTGAGCTAGACCAAATGGCACTGTGCTCTGCAGAAGGCCAAACTCTCGTCACGTGCCAGGGTTTGCTCTCCTTCTCAGTCCTGTTGTGCTCTGGATATTTGAATGGATGTGCTCTCAGTCCTTCACGACTCTGCTTTCCCTCCCTCTGGCCCTGCATTTCTTTAAGTATAAAAAAATCCCTGTCACCCCAGTCCCAGGCATTTCACTTGCTTTTAGTGCTTCCCATCTTACTCACACTTTTCATTAATTTTTAGGTTTTCATTAACCTTTAGGTGTTTCCCCCGAAGGTGGAGGGAAGGTACTAACCATTCCAAGCATCCCATTGCCATTGCTGTCTCTTCCCCCTCTTGAATGCATGCCACATCTATTTTTACCTCAGGGAAAAGGATTGGGTGATTATGAGAAAGGGAAATATTTGTCATCCCCAAGTCAGAAATAGGGTTGTCTCACTTTTCCTGCTGGATTCAGTCATCTCTTCCTTCCCAAGCTTTAGACATATCTATCATCCCTCTTATTTCAAGAATGAGAATTTAGTGCATAAAGGCTTAAAAAAAAATAATTAAGTCTCCATTTCTGGGCCTTCAACTGCATCTTTTGACACTGAAACTTTATCCCAGTAAGGAGGCTCAACTCCAGTAAAAACCAAAATTGTGTATTTTGAGGTTTTCCCTATCTGTTAAGAGGTCTTCCAGTCCAGGATTCCTAATCATCCAGGATGATTAATGCAGGAGACAGCAATGGTGCTAAAACTGTGCTTGGTGCTAAAAGCAGAGCTGCTTGGAGGAATCACCTAAACCTTAGTTTTCACTCTGCAGGGGAGTACATGTGCATGAAGACAACAGGGAAATTCATGTGGAATGAGAGAAAACTATTGCAAGAATATACCACCCTCATAGTCAGGAAGAAATTCCTCCCTCTGAGGGTGCTGAGGCACTGGAACATGTTGCCCAGGGGGATTGTGGCTGCTCCATCCCTGGAAATGTCCAAGGCCAGGTTGGATGGGGCTCTGGGCAACATGGTCTGGTGAGAGGTGTCGCTGCCTATGGCAGGGGGATTGGAACTGGATGACCTCTGAGGTCCCTCCCAACCTAAGCCAGGAATATGATTTAATTCTGCCCCCATAGGTCTCCTGTAATCATTGTTTTGATTATATGGTTCAGGAGCCCTTATTTCCCCTGAGGAAAATTTATTTGGCCACGGAATTTTACTGATGACTTGTTTCCATTAATAAGTTTTATTAGGTGTGCAGAAATCACAGAGCTGCAGCCCTCTTTTCCTCACAGAGACCTCTTCCTACTGCCATTTTAATCTTATACAGGAGGATAATCACGAGCATCTTCATTTCTGACGTGCTTTGTAAATATTCTACAGGCTCTCATGCCTCTGTTGGCTCTCTCGTTGACTTCTTCATAACACAAACTTTATACCAGTTAAAAATACCACAGAAATCTCTTCATGAAGAGTAACTTTCCACTAACACTAGGAGAGATTGTGGGCCTGGCTTTGCAAATCTGAGTTCACACTAACGGCTCTTCCTTCAAACATACAGCGACTCACACTAATGAAAGTTCAGGTGTAAGAGACAGATGAAGAATTACAGACTTTCAGGATCAGTCCTGTGGAGGAGATGCTTTTGGGTCTTTATTACCCCATGTAGAATTGCTAACGTTTGGTAGCTTATGATGCAGGATTGATAACATCAGTGCCTCAGCAGATACCATGTACTCTGCTAAAGACATCTGCTGGTTTAATGACTACTTGGGGTGAACAATTTAGGCCTAATACTTCCTTTTTTACTCACAGACATAAGGTTAGTGTAGTTTAACGTTTTGCATGTTACTCATCGAATTCAAGATTGTAAACATGGGCTCCTCTTCCAAATATTTTAACCCCCCCCTATACAGTTTAACCCTCCTCCCAAGCAGTATCGACGCCAGGGCAGAAAGAGGCTGCGTTATATTTGTTTTCCAAGAATGAACTATTTCATTATTATGAATAATGCAACAGTGGTACCAAAGGACAACCAGATCTATAGCATTCAAAAAAGCCAATCAAGAAGTGTTTTGTCTTACCTCACTCAAGCCAAGAACTCATATAGGCCAGACAGTGGTTCTATGAACTGTCTTTTTTGATGAATCTATCTATTCCTCCATCCATCAGTTCATCTTTTTCTATTTTGATAGGAAGCTACCATTTCACTCATCATCTTTACAAAGTCTTCTAAGAGAAGGTCTCTACATTACGTTCATTGTTGGTTGGATGACCAGATGGATGGGCAGGTTGGTAAACAGCTACGTAAATTATTCCTTCTTATTAGTTTTTAACTCGAGCGGCGGCTAACTTTCTGAAATTTTCTCTCTCCTTTGGAATGAAGGAACAATGCTGTATTGTCTCAATGTGTAAAGACTGGATTTCCTTGTAATTTTGCAAAAAACATGGCTCTACCTTCCAAGCCTAAAAACATGCAGTGCTTTGAGTGCGCCCGAATGGTCTAACATCTTCTCCTTCAGACCCTACTGCAAGTGTGATTGTCTTTAACAGAGCATTCACATCCACAAGCGGTAGACTTCAGTTCAAAGCTTCGGGATGGCTTACAAATGAAAGTACTTTGGCATGCTCATAAGCTCAAACTTGGAGAAGCAGTGATAGAAAAGAAAAGCTTTGGTGGGAAACTGAAAAAGGAAACAAAACCAACCAACCTCACATGAAGCAGAACCACAAAAGAAAACAAAGGTGAGTTTCTCAAGCACAGGAACTGCATCGAGAAATTAGACATGCATCTGTTTTAACAAAATTAAGGCAATCATTGTCTTTAGTGTTAAAGGGACTTTAGACATCCAAACTTAGAAAAATTATCCTCTTTTTAGTGATTAAGTTTTATTTATGGATTTTAGTTTGATCTTGTAAATTAACAGGGCAACCCACTGAGACTCAATAAGCATTTTCTGTATAACTTTATTTTAGAATTTATTTCCAGTTTAGCTGAATTAACTGTTAGGTTAAACCCTGGTGATCCAAAAAGATTTCTGTTTTAGTGACACAAACACTTTTATCTTCCTTTCATAGGTCGTTTAGCTTGAGTTACAAACATCACACCACTGTGGACCAAACCTGAAAACTGGGCAACACCACCCGCCCTCATCGAAGTCGACGGGAACTGAGTGTGTGCAACACTTTGCAGGGTCTGATCCTTCACATGAAAAGACTTTTGCTCTACTTAGCCACGTCCTTCACGTCATGAACTTAATTCACACCGGCTAAATCATTTTGTTAATTTAGATGAGGACAGAAGTTTGAAATAAGTGATATTTTTCCACTTCCTAGAAAACACAGTGGGTTTCCCTCTCAGGAAATTTGTTAGCAACTAGAATTTAAGTACAGAAAATGCAAGATCTGAGTTGAAGGGGTCACCCCCTTCTATGAGCAGTCTTTTCTTAAAAGTAAACATGAGAAATTGTGCTCTGCTTTTTCTACACTTTTAGGCAAGGAGTTTTTTAAAGCAGCACATTTAGGAGAGAGAGAGAGAGAGAGAGATCTTCCTGACTGAAGCCCCACTCTATTCCCAAATGCCCAGTCCAAACCTGCTGAAATCAGCAAGAGTTAACTCGGCCGGCTTTGGAATGAGCTCCACATCCACTATAAATTTTCCACCTCCAAATTAATGATGAAAACCCCCAATACAATTTCCATTTGAAATGGGTTATGGAGTGTATACAGAGCTCTCACTTGGGCCAGATGGGTTTGAACACGTTAACAAGTCTTCCACTACACTGAGGCCAGTTGTGGCAGACAAACCCACACAATCAGGTGTGATTAGGTCAGGGAAGGGTTTGACCCTTAACTTAGACCAATGTCTTCCTGAAGTGTTCAGATGATACTCCAGCCAAAGCCAAAGTGACCGAAAAGCAGACACAGCAGCAACAGAACAATTGTCTTTCTCTGTCCCCCGCACTGTAGTTTAAGTGAAACTGTTAAAAAATGTTTTCTTGCCAACATTTTTTAAAACCCTTTAAGTATCTTCATACAATGAGGAAAGACACAGCCATATTGGGTAATCAGACTCATGAGAAAAAAAACTAAACAACTTACAGGAAGTGGTTTCACAAGTAGGTTTCACCTTTTTTTTTAATAAAACATTGATAATCAAGAGATAAATGTTGTTTAAAAACAAATTAAAAGAGGAAAAATCATGCAGTGGTTTAAATTGCCATAATACATGTCGTTGCTCTTTGTCCTTCTGAATTTTGGTTGGGTTTTCTTTTGTTTAGAACATGACTCCTGAATTTTTGAGTGTTTGTTTGTCATGATGGTGATAGAGAGCTTAGAATTTTGTCCCTTTAACTGCTTTTTAATAGCAATGTATTATAGCATGATTTATCAACATATGGCAGGTGGAAGCTGACACAAATTATAAAGAAAATTAAAACAGTCATTTATGCAGCAAGCGATTATCATTTAAGAAACATTTATTTGCAGGCTTTAAAAATGAGGGTTTAGAATCAAATGGGTTTAAAATGAAAGTTTTTAATCACTGTTACCTTTTTCCTGCAGCCACTCCTCTACAGGCCGGTTATATTTGAACGGGATTTTCTGTTTTACCATTTGGAACCGTTCGCTATCAGTGTTGCCTTTAAAGTTTAAAAAACAGCTTAAAAACAATCTGAAAAGTCAATGAAATAGTTAAAACATCCTAGATTTTGGGGTTTTTTATGACCTTATTTAGCTATAAATCAATAAGTGCATGTCCATGTACATAGATATATTTGAAAACAGAGATATTTATCTTTAGTAAAGTGGAGAATAGTTATACATCCAAATGCCTGAGGTTCTGGAAGGTCAAAGAAGTCAAATCCTATGAAGAATATAGCTCAGATTGCCCTCAGAGTATTTGTTTATCCAGATTGGTTAGAAGGCATCTGTAATTCCTCTGAGACCTCGAGTGAACTGGGTGCCACGAGTGAAAACATTTTGATCAGCCCCTAAATCTGATTGTGCCGGGACACGGCACAACACATCCGTCACAGAAACACACGGTTCCTAAGGCTTTGATAAATCTTCTTGCTGTAGTCAAAGGCACACGTTACAGCTAGAAGCCCAGTACACAAAAATAAATAAAGAAGAAAATGTCAGAAACTGATGCTGAAAGGAGGTAATAAAAGTCATTTATAGAGTGGAGTGATGGATAAGAGATTAAAATAAAAGGAAGTAAAATTTTAGAAGAGGAAATGCTTTTAATGAAGGCTTGTGTCCAGTTACCAAAGACTTGCGCCCATTGCCAGATGAAAACAGAAACTTAGAAACTAATTGAAATGAAGGCAGAAATAATTAAGTGTGTTTTGGAGGAAAGGCCTTGTCACTCACAGAGTACAGAGAGGAACAGCACTCACACAAGGTCCTCATCCGAATTCCCCAGCTACTGAAAAAGTATACAGGTCAGATACAGCGAAGGGTGGGTGTCAGGAGGATGGAGCTGGGCTGTTCTCGGTGTCGTGTAGTGATAGGACGAGGGGCAAGGGTTGTGAGCTGGAACATAGGAGGTTCCACATCAGCCTGAGAAGGAACTTCTTCCCAGTGAGGGTGACAGAGCCTTAGAACAGGCTGCCCAGGGAGGTTGTGGAGTCTCCTTCACTGGAGGTGTTTATAAACCAAGCAGCTAGAGCACATGAGGCCATGGTGTAGGGGTTAGGGAGCTGTTGGGATGAGGGCTGGACTTGACGATCCTGGAGGTCCTTTCCAGCCATAATGATTCTATGATTCAGTAGAAGTTAGTTATTCCCATCTTTGTAGAGGAAAGACTTCTGATTAGATAAGTCCATCGACTTCTTAATGTTGATGGCCAAGAAATTTTCTGTAGGGCCCAAAAATTCTGTGAAGTGCTTTCCTGGGAACAAAAATCCTCCGCCAGCTTCTTTTGGAGTGCACATGAGCAATCTTTTACTGCCAGTAATAAAATCTTCAGAATAAAAAACAACCCCTTGGCTCAGAGCAACACAAGTCAGCCACTGGCTGACATGAAATGCTGCTGCTGCTTCTTCTGTGTGAAAGGTTGACAATAGAAAGGGAAAAAAATGTAGTGGATTGATGGCAAGAACAGGACAGCTAGGCTCAGGTGAAAACGAAGTGAGACAATCAAAAAAGGCATGACAGAGAGAAACAGGTTTCCTGCGTTACGTGAAGACCTTCAAGAAAGCCAGAAATGATAACTATTCCCCACCACAGCTTTAAAGGCTTTTTTTTTAGAAAAATCAGTTTAATCTTTTAAAATTATTATTATTTTTAGGCAGATATGTTCAGCGAGATTGGAATCTGTATAAAAATCACACCTTTAAAAACTTTAAGGACACTAGAAAATTCAAATAAGTTTAAAACACAACATTAGTACCTGATTTATTTTTGGTTTGGTTTGGTTTTATCTTTTATTTCAGACCTTAGTAAGAATAATTTTTAGAAACGCGTGCATGGAAATGACAGCGACATCCCCGCTTACAGCGCTGAGCTAAGGAACACGTTTTCCATTGTTCAGCACGTTGACTAAAGACCAACAAACCCATCTCACTATTAAATTAATATTGACTTTGAGTCGTGCTTCAAAAAATAATCATTGCATCCAGTGTGGGGGTTCAAAATGGAAATATTGTGGTTTGCAACCAGGAGTAACGTGGGTTCAAGGTGAAGTAAGCTCACTGGGTGTCTGACAGGTGACCCAGTGAGCAGTACTCTT
This sequence comes from Rhinopomastus cyanomelas, assembly GCA_013400115.1. NCBI lineage: Eukaryota > Metazoa > Chordata > Aves > Bucerotiformes > Rhinopomastidae > Rhinopomastus > Rhinopomastus cyanomelas. The sequence goes on along the minus strand of VXBP01001081.1, from coordinate 320,433 downwards.
GTCCATTGCAACACACACAGACTTTCAGTAACAATCCTTTAGTAACTTCCATGCAATCCCTTCTAGAGCTGAACGACAGACAAGTGCAAACAACCATTTCATGCAACCAATCTGGACTGGCACGGTTTTCCTCTTTGAGTCCAGCTCTGTTTCTGAAGGATAAACAGGATCATTTCAACTTGTTTTAGGACATATGCTTAATCCCAGAGCTTTTTTGGCATTGAGAAGCACAGGTTTGCAGGATGTCATTTGTTACAGTACAGTTGTGCTGATTAGTTTTGCTACTTGTGATTTATCAGGTATTTCTGCTCCTTTAGGTTCCAGCTACATGAAGGATATGAGTATCAATAGGAATTGCTCACTTAAGATAGAATCATGGAATTGCTTAGGTCAGAAAAGACCTTCAAGACCATTGAGTCCAACCCAACTGTCCCAAGGCCACCACTAAACCCTGTCCCTAAGCTCCAGATCTACATGACTTTAGCTTGGAGAAGAGGAGACTGAGGGGTGACCTCATTAATGTCTATAAATATTTGAGGGGTGGGTGTCAGGAGGATGGAGTCAGGCTGTTCTCAGTGTCAAGTAGTGATAGGACGAGGGGCAATGGTTGTAAGCTGGAACATAGGAGGTTCCACATCAACCTGAGAAGGAACTTCTTCACGGTGAGGGTGACAGAGCACTGGAACAGGCTGCCCAGGGGGGTTGTGGAGTCTCCTTCACTGGAGATGTTCAAGACCCACCTGGATGTGTTCCTGTGTGACTTGGTCTAGGTGATCCTGCTGTGTCAGGGGGATTGGACTAGATGATCTTTTGAGGTCCCTTCCAATCCCTAGTGATTCTATGATTCTATGACTTCTAAACACATCCAGGGGTGATGATTCATCCCCCTCCAAGGCCTGATGACCCTTTCCATAAAGAAGGTTTTTCTAATGTCCAACCTAAACTTCCCCTGGTGCAACTGGAGGCTGTTTCCTCCTGTCCCAACACTTATTACTTGTGAGAAGAGACCCAGCCCCACCTGTGTGCAATTTCCATTCAGGTAGCTGTAGACAGCAATAAGGTCTCCCCTCAGCCTTCTTTTCTTCATACCAAACGGCCCCAGATCCCTCTGCCCCACTCCTCACAAGGGTTGATGCCAGGACCCTTCACTAACCTCGTTACTCTTCTTTGTGTCCACTCCAGCACCTCCATATCCAATGCTTTATCTGCTTAATCAATTCCAGTGTGACTTGCAATCTCTTGACATGACAGCTGCTTCTAACTAACCCTACGTCACAACTGCACTCCTTCACCAATTTTTTAATCCTTTTTTATGCAAAATTCAAAATCACAGACAAATCCAGCTCTGTGAAAACTAGGATAAGTCTTTCTTGTACTTTAGTACCCAAATGTACAATTACCAGAAACCCTACACTTGGCACTGACCTGTTTTCTGGCAAGCTGATAAGCATCCAGGCTCTTAAGATCTTAAGATTTCTATGTCATGTTTTGAAATATTCTGGCTCCTTGTTTAACATAAATATTCAAAATATTTAAAATACCAATTCAAAATTTAAACCTCCTGAAGATTAAATATTTTGGAGAGGAATCTGGCAGAAGAGCTGCATTTGGTTTGTGTATTTCTCCTTCTCCCAAGAAAGCCTGACACTCTGATCATAAAAATCAGAGTCTCCTGGTTAAACATGATCAGTTCCAGTCTCCTGTCTTTTTTCTGGAGATGTCTGTACCCCTTCTTCATAAATAGATTAGGTTGTCTTCTAGCTTCACCTTGTGATAATCTTAAATTTAGATCAAACTAAAATGTAGAGGGAAAACAGAATCACTGTTAGCAGTTTCCATAGGAGATGCTTTGGAATCAGTTCAGGGAGACACCGGGTAAATGTGCTCATGGGTAAGAGAGAATTTTCTTCCAAACCCTTTTGATGTTGGCTCATCACAGAATTACAGAGTTATTGAAGCTGGAAAAGCCCCCTGAGCTCATCCAGCTCAGCCCAGGACCTGACATCACCACATTGGCCAGATCAGGACACTAAGGGCCACAGCCAGGATGTCCTTCAACACCTCCAGGCCCTGGGCAGTCCATTCCAGTGTCTGAGCACCCTTTCCATGACACAACATCCAACCTGACCCTCCCTTGGCATCTTCAGGCCCTGCCCTCTTGTCCTAGTGCTAGTTGCCTGGGGAAGAGCTCAACCCCCACCTGACTACAACCTCCTTTCAGGGACTTGTAGAGAGGGAGAAGGCCCCCCCAGGTCTCATCTTCTCCAGGCTGAACACCCCCAGCTCCCTCAGCCTCTCCTCACCAGACTTTCCCTCCGGTCCCTTCCCCAGCCTCATTGCTCCTCTGCACCTGCTCCAGCACTTCCATGTCTTTCTTGAAGTGCCCTGAACTGGCCCCAGTACTCAAGGAGAGGCCAATGGCCAGTACAGGAGGACAATTATGTCCCTAGTCCTGCTGGCCACACTACTGCTGATACAAACCAGGACATTTGGCCTTTTCTCCTCATGGTTTATTCAAGGAAACAAAATACAACAACTCTCTGTTGCACAAATCTTATTTCTAAGCTAAAAATGGATTCTTGAGGAAAAGAAAGTAGAAGAGCTCTGAAAAATATTGCATCTTGGTCTAGATACCAATGGTGGTGACTGACTGCCTCTCTGGTGTGAAAGGGAAGAGCTGGAAAGTCCTAGCAAATGGCACTGGGCAGAAGGAAGGTACCTACAGCTGCGGGCAGTATTAATCCCACCTGCCGTAGCGTCAGGTGTGAGGAGGTGCTAACAGGAACACCTCAAGAGAACTTTCATCTGTCCTAACTCGATGCCAAAGGCCGTTTCATGAGGAGGCACCACAGCAGCAACGTTTTCTCCTCTGCTCAGAAGTCTCTAAAAAGAAGGAGCTGTTTTATCTTATGGGTCAGTATGAAACAGAAGACAACATGGTGATACTGATGGTGTCAGAAAACGTGCTGATATCAGTGCTCAAAGTTCTACCTCTTCCTTTTTATAGACACAATTTCAGTAGAAGGGCTAAGCAATTAAGCAACCGATAGCCCAGTTCACCCAGCAGCCTTTACTTGCAGCTCCTTCTGATGCCCATAATCTTGCTGAGATTTACAAACATTAATTGTCATGGTTTGGGAAAGGGCACGTTAACCTGCTACAGCCTGCAAGGTTGGTCTCCGAGGGCTCAATTCTCTGCTGACATAAACTGAGTCAGTTCAACTCAGCCCCAAAACTCTTGTGGAACTGAAGCTGTGTGCCCTGGAAAAGAAGACTCACATGGTTAACCCAGAGAAAAGGAGGATGAGGGGAGACCCTACTGCTCTCTACAGCTACTCAAAAGAAGGTTGCAGGGAAGAGGGGTTCAGTCTCTTCTCCCCAGTGGCAAGCCGTAAGACCAGAGGCAATGGCCACAGGCTGCACCAGGGGAGGTTCAGCCTGGATGCTAGGAAGGATTTCTTCACAGAAAGGGACATCAAACATTGGAACAGGCTGCCTGGGGCAGATTTTAAAGGCAGACAGTGCTGAGGGACATGGGTTAATGGTGAGCTGGCAGTGCTGGGTCAAAGTTTGGACTTGCTAGTCTTAAAGGTCCCTTCCAACTGAAGGCATTCTGTGATCATGGAGAAGCCACCTTTTCCCCTAATATCTATTAAAGGGCACAGACATTTCAGAAGTGGGCTTGTTATTGGCACACCTTCCTAACAAGGTTCTGTTTTCAAGCAGTACACTGTGTTGTCCCATCTCCACACTTCCTCAAGTATATATTTTTCTCTAATATTAAAAAATACAATCATTTGCTCACAGCTTGTATTCAGCTAAGAAACTCAGACAAGACTATGAGTAAAGTTTCTGTTTAGGACTAGAACCAGTTTTAGCATCAAGCCTGTTTATGTAGAGGTGCTTATTCTGTGGCACCACTCTAAGTCCACTTAGTGGTTTCATGTTATGTGGCACTAGGAGCATTGGCATTAAAATCAAAACAGAAATCAAAACACATTAAAATGAATATTCTCTCACAGCAGGTTTTATAAAACACGCAAAAAAAGTGAAAACCTGGAATGGCAGCTGTAGCTCGTGCTGAAATGAAGAGGAACAGCCACCACAACTAAGCAAAACAGTCACAAGGCAGGGAATCTGGAATCTTTTCAAGTAGTGCACGCTGTCCCTCTGCAAATCCTTCCAAAACTTCCACTTTGCCTTCTGTGACCAGGGGGCTTTTGGACAATTAATTAAACTTTGAGATTTTATTTTAGTGCAGGGGACAGAAGAATTGAAGACTTTTCTATTTTTGCTTTAGCTCTTCCTTCTGTGTTCAATAGAGTTGTGTCTTCTGAATTCTCAGTTTATTTCTCCTTCGTCCTGGATGCCCATGTCTTTATCTTCAACTCCCTGTGATCACATTGTCTGCTTGGAGCTACACCTTACCTTCCATTCATCTCACTATGGACTGGAGTTAAAAGCTGACCTTTGCTCCCCTCATCTCTTCTGACAAGAGATGAGCTCTTGGTAACACAAGTACTAAAAATAGGGGACAGGATTGTCAGGAAAGACTACGCCAGCAGAAGTTACTCAGGCAACTAGAGATGCTTCTTCGTATCTACTGCCTCAGCTGAGCCCCATGTTAGGACAGCACATCTCGAGACAGTCTGGGTACACCAGGTGCTGTAGGCTTATCCTGCTCCAGCACAGGGTTGGACTTAGATGATCTTTCCAGGTCCCTTCCAACTTGAAACACTCTGTGAAAGCTTTACACTGCTGCCACTCTCCGTTTCATCTGTTTTTTAGCCTAAAAAGTATAGGGGGCTCATTTAAAGCAAAGCAGGGTTCAGACCAAAATCATTGGGAGATTTGGGGCAAACTAGGAGATTAGAGTTCAGCCATCTGCCCAGAAGATGCAGCTAACTAACACGGGCCATCGAGACATTGATAACACTAAGGAAGACTCTGAGAAGTCATCTAATTTCTGCCTCTGCCCCAGGACAAAATCAGTAACATTTCAGCCTCCATCAGATTAATCTTTCAATCCTGTCTTGGATGACTGAGAAAGCAGGTGCCTTGCCCCTGATAGTCTAGCACAGAAGTACACCAGGAGCAAAAGAAAAAGAGAACTCCAGTGAGGCAAGGTGGAGGAAGGTTAATCAAACTTTCTCAAGCGTGCCAAAGACAAAAAAAAGCTAGTCTTATGAAAAATGTGACTCCTGGTCTGATGTTATAAGAGCAGATCACACAGAATCATTCCAGCCCTACAGAAGCTGAGGTCATGAGTGTGAGGTAAAAGCAGTCTGCTTTGGTTCTTTTTTGATTTATGTTAGAAAAGTGAGCTAACACATTGTAGAGAGAGAGGAGTTACTACTTCGACCTTTCTACAAATAGGAAACAGCTTGAGTGTCTGTGGTACCTGATCTTTCAGATCTTTTGTAAGTGATGTCTAAGTTATTGGTTTACTGACCAGGTCCAAACAAAGCCCCACATCAGGCAGCCAAGGCTAGAGTGACTATTAAAGTGTAATGGATTAAAGAGCAACTTAATCTACATATTGATCTTTCTGTTTTTAACAAGAATAAATTCCATTTTACAGGAAGATGTAAGAAACAGAGATCAGAATAAAACTCCACTGCTACTGTCCCCACATCCCACTTCTTAGGTTCTTGGATCAGTACCTACACTACACAGCCCATTGAGAACGAGCAGTAACAACCAAGTGCTTAAAAGCACTTTATTTACCTGGACATTTCAAATTCTACTAATTTTCATTTATCCAGGGGTTGCTTGTCTGCTTTGTGGATGATGCAAAGCTGGAGTAGGGAAAAACTGCTTCTAATTTATTTGTGTTGAGTTACACGTTGGAGCTCCACAAGGGCAGCTGTTTTATGTCCAGGAACAACATCAGACTGAGAACAGAACAACTGCCTTTGCATGGTGCAGGATCTAAGGCAAGAAAAATTGTGGTCTTAGACCTGCTTCACAGAGAGTCAACAGCTCACCACGACAAAGAAAGACACTGATGCAGCCAGCCAGCTCAGGTCTGACACAGCCAGCATGGAGAGATCTTGAAGGACTTTTCCAGCCTGGACAATTCTACCATTTGGTAACTCCTAGCTTCCAGTTCCATGGCCTCTCTCATTTGCAATCACCCTTTCAGAGCAGTTGCTCTGCTTCAGTCCACAGCACTGGATTCCAATGAGTTTGTGCTTTCCAGAGCCTTTTAGCAAAGAATGAGAATGCTGCTGTGGATGAGTGAGCCCCTTCTGTCACTGCATGTCAGCTGCATCAACCTGGGATTATAGCTGGCACTCTTCTTTCTGCAGGCAATAAGATCAGAAAAGCACAATGTTTTTGTTTGAGCTTTCAGTGCCTCTGGCCAGATGTTTGTTTCTCCCTCTGTGTGTGTTTATCAGACAGACAGTGGCATAACTGGAGAGACAAGGAAGAAAGAGAATGACCAGGCACAGTGAAATAGAACTAACACAGGAGAAAACCAACTGTACTAACATCTGTGCTGTCTAGCAGGACTCCTACTTGCAGCAATCTTGTTTAGCCTGATTCTCTAGCTGAGAAACATTTCTCCATCTTTCACTGCACTACATCATACAGCTACATTTCTTGTATAAGCAGATGACTGAATAGGGTCATAGAATCACTAGGGATTGGAAGGGACCTTGAAAGATCATCCAGTCCAACCCCCCTGACACAGCAGGATCACCTAGACCAAGTCACACAGGAACACATCCAGGTGGGTCTTGAACATCTCCAGAGAAGGAGACTCCACAACCACCCTGGGCAGCCTATTCCAGTGCTCTGTCACTCTCACCGTGAAGAAGTTCCTTCTCAGGTTGATGTGGAACCTCCTATGTTCCAGCTTACAACCATTGCCCCTTGTCCTATCACTACATGACACTGAGAAGAGCCTGGCTCCATCCTCCTGACACCCACCCCTCAAATATTTGTAGACATTCATGAGGTCGTCTAAGCCATGATCAAACAGTTTCACCAGGAGAGTGACTCATACCTCAGGTCACGAACTAAGCGTAGGAGTATAACACTTTTTTTGAGAAGGACACTTTTGGGGCCATATTTCTGCCACTGCCATGGTAGGTTAGTGTAACTGTCAGCAGCATCAGACACTTGGCTGCTCTCTGGCTTGAGAAGCTGATTAGATGAACAGGCTCTGGAAGGAGAGAACAGGAACCATCCCAAAACCACGACGACGGGACAGAAGTGCCATGTTGACCATTAAAGCAAATTTGCTTCTGATGTATTTGGTACTTGCTTATGGATTTGACATATTGGACATCTAGTCTGATTCAGGGGGATTTAAGGGCAGTGCTACACTAATTCAGCTAACAGCATGCAGCAGTATCTTCCTGTTCTTTTGGACACCACCAAGTTTTCCTAACGTTGTCCCTACCTTCTGACAGTAATTTTTGATCTGGGCTATAAACAACATGAAGTATTTTGGCTAAATTCAAACTAGCATTGCCTCTGTGGCATTTCCTAAGATGTAGTCTAAACCTGCTGTCCTTCAGTTTAAAACCATGTCCTACTGCTAGATTCCCTCAGAAAAAGTCCCTCTAGGGTCTTCCTGTAGGTTCCTTTCAGGTATTGCTAGGCACTACAATGTCCCCCTGGAGTCTTCTCTTCCCTGGGCTGAACAACCTCATCTCCCTCAGCCTATCCTACACCAAAGGTGCTCCAGCTCTTGGTTCATCTCTGCCACTTCTGGACTCACTCAGACACCCCCATGTCCTTACGTTGGGGACAGCAGAAGTGGGTACAGGATTCAAGTGGGGTCTCACAAGAGTAAAGGGGAACAATCACCTCTCTTGCTCTGCTTGGCCACGTTTCTTCTCATGCATCCTAAGACACAACGTCCCTTTACCACAGACCCAGGCTGGACATTGGGTCTCAGCTGGAAAAGCAGCGCAGAACCCACTTGCACAGCCTGAGCAGCAGCCAGTGGGGTGAGGACTGGAAGCACTTGGCTGCTGCCCAGCAAGGGCTAGTGGCCCCACAGAATTGGTTCTACAGCCACCTGAGAAGCCAAATGTCTGTATATGTTTCTCTTCCTCTGTTTTTCCTCACCTCTGTCCTCAAAGGCAGAATGTAGAAGTCAGATAAGCACTTCCATGCCATTGTTTGAGGATATGGGAGGAGTGGAAACGAGCCACAGCATTCTACATCCCGCGGGAAAGCAAAACACAACACATGTGGAAGTTGAGCTGTGAGCAACACTCACAGAACTTTTACCACGTCAGATCCTATCCTGCCACGTAGGATGGACACACGAGCATGAACACGGGTGGTTTTGCATCAGTTTCAAGAAGTGCTTCTCTTTTGCTGACTTCATACGTGCAGCTTTATATCTTGGTGGATACCAGGGGACCAAACCTGAGTGTTCGTATCACGTAACCATATTTATTTGTTTTCAAATCTATAAATGTATTAGAGATGCTATGGCCCTGCAGTGATAAGCTACAACCAACCCCTGATTTCATCAACTTGTCATGATTTAATCATCCCTCTTGGCTGATCTTTCAACAGATGTCACCGTACTGCCTTAAAAAATGTGCTTCTCCAACATTGTTTTATTAACCCTGCCTTTTTAAATGCTTTGGGCTCATGAAGTGAAGTAAATCTGTCAAAGGCACTTTATATGCCAGCTCCAATTCACGCTGATAGGAAGCATCTGAAAGCTCATTTAAGACCCACAAAATGAGTACAATATAAAAAAAATCAAACCCCACAAACAAGTGCATGACAAGAACTCTGGGGATCACATTTAGCCCACAGGGCTAATCGAAATTCAGTGCTCTTGTTCTCAACTCATTACCCACTTACAAGGGTATTTGGATGGGACAATGCTAAGGCTGCAATAGGATCTCAGCACTGCAAAGACATTTCTTCAGCTTGCACGTGAAACATCATAGAATCATTAGGGATTGGAAGGGACCTCGACAGATCATCTAGTCCAATCCCCCTGCAACAGCACTTATTGAAGGTTTCAAGGAATCAAGCAATTCCAATATCAATATCATGGAGGCAACTGGACTCAGCCAAGCTGTTGCGTTGGCTTCAGAATCAACGTTTCAGAAGAAAGGAGGACATCACAATGGCCTTGAGTCTGAAGGAGGGAAGGGGTTGCTAAAGGGCACAAGAACTCGAAAAACAGATTTGAGGGTGGCAGTGTGTGTGTGAGTGTGAAAAGAGGAGATGTCAAAATCACTCTGGAAGAGACAGAGAGAATTTGAGGGAGGAGGAGGAGCTAGGCTTTTCGAAGCATAGAGGAGTTATCATTTCCTCTAATGATGCCCAGCCACCAATCACGTGGAAATCAAGGCAGTAGTACCTGAACTGCTCAGGGGTACTGTGCAGGAGTAAGTACAAACTTAGAGCAGATGATTCAGACATTCCAGCTAGTTCAGCTTTTGCTTTCCTTATTAATATCCCGCTCAGCTCTAGCCTCAGCATTGATAAACTCAAAAGAAGTAGTAATCACAGTATCACATATTATTTACAAGATCAGAGCACATAGAAGTGACCTCAAAAGATCATCCAGTCCAATCCCCCTGCCACAGCAGCATCACCTAGACCAAGTCAGATAGGAACCTATCCAGTTGGGTCTTGAACATCTCCAGTGAGGGAGACTCCACAACCCCCCTGGGCAGCCTGTTCCAGTGCTCCGTCACCCTCACCATGATGAAGTTCCTTCTCAGGTTGATGTGGAACCTCCTATATTCCAGCTTACAACAATTGCCCCTCGTCCTATCACTACATGACACTGAGAACGACAGGTACAGAAAGTGTACGCAGTCGTTCTCTTCATTCCTCCAGTGCTGCTACGATCAGATCACGCGACGTTAACGTCTCCTTTGGGGCTGCTGCATTTTCAGTTAAATACAGCAAAGCTGAGAAAAGTGGTAGCCCCTTAGGCTGACTGGTGGCAGCTAAAAATACACACAAGGCTCAAGACTTCAGAAATGCAAGACCTTAGAAAAATGAGGAGGGGAAAATTAAAATGTCACTGATAAGATCAAGAAGAACCTCCCTCTCCAGAAATGAGGCTGCTTGTTGCAACTGTATTTGAGTGTCTCGTGCCTGTCTTCAGTAACCCTACTTGGGGAATCGTTCAAGGCTGTGACCGGTATGACACCCTATCCCCCTCAGCCAGCACCTGAAAGAAGCTGAGTGCTGCTCTGTGAGACCTCTTGCTTCAAGGACAAGATGGGGACTAATACATACAAATCATCAGTCATGGCTGGGAGCTGTCTTCTCCAGCTCCCTTCTGCTTTACAATAAACAAATCACTGCTAAATTTTGTCTTGAACTACTAAAGCAGTTGCTGCATATCTGAGGAAGTTCCTCATCACAATAAGCTCTTGTGAGGTTGGTGCAATACCATTAAAAATAACCTTGAGCCTTGTGTCTGTCCTCTTAGTATCTCAGGAGAGGATCTCACGCCCTCCTCCTCTGTTTGTCTCCCGCTCGCCTCCCCACAACACCCTCTTCCACCACCCCATCCCCTCGATCCCCCAATTATCTCTTGCTGTCTTCTGGGTGGTTATGTTTAATCTTTGGATTAGGCAGAAGCCTGCAGTTTGCCTTGAACAGCTTATCAGCTTTCAAGAGACATTTACAGCAAGAGAAAGACTCCAGTTTTGATAGCAATAATTGTATTTAGCTTGTAAGATACAAGGCTATTTATCTCACGGCTGGGAAACCACGGAGGGGAAGAAAATGTTACCGATAAAAACTAAATAAAACCAAAATGAATGCAGAGAGAAAAGAAAAGCAAAGAAGAGAAACAGCACCACCCTCCAAGTCCCTCAAGTAGAGAGCTGAGGAAGGAAATGGACTTCACTGGACAAAAATATCCTTGTACTTGTGGAAGAAGATGGAAAATACCAAGCGAAAGGCTTCAGTAGGAGAAGAAATTACCTGCTTCAAAGCAGACTGTGAACTCTAGGTCATAGTAGAAGTCACAACTGAGTAAACCTTGAGGCATTTGATTTACAGGATCACAGAATTATTGAGGCTGGAAAAGCCTTCCGAGCTCATCCAGCCCAGCCCAGGACCTAACTTCACCACAGCAGCCACACCAGGGCACTAAGGGCCACAGCCAGGCTGTCCTTCAACACTTCCAGGCCCTGGGCAGTCCATGCCAGTGTCTGATCACCCTTTCCATGAGGAAAGGCTTCCTAACACCTAACCTACCCTTCTCCTGGTAGCTTCAGTCCCTGCCCTCTCATCCTGGTGCTGGTTGCCTGGGAGAAGAGTCTGACCCCCCATCTGACTACAACCTTCTTCCAGGGAGTTGTAGAGAGGGAGAAGGTCCCTCATGAGTGTCTTCTTCTCCAGGCTAAACACCCTCAGCTCTCTCAGCCTCTCCTCATCAGACTCCCCTCCAGTCCCTTCCTCAGTCTCACTGCTCCTCTGGACCTACTCCAGCCTCTCAATCTCTTTCTTGAAGTGAGGGGCCCAGAGCTGCCCCCACTACTCAAGGGGAGGCTTCCTCCTCCTTATAGTACTCCTTCACATAACATGCCTGGTACTAACCAAGCAATTTTAGATCTTTCCAACAATCAAATAAGAAAAAGACCCGCAGGCTTCGATGCTTCCACATTTTAGATCAGTAGGACAATAGAGACTATGATCTCTTTAATCTGTGCTTCTGGAAAGAGTTTCAGTGCCAACGATGGCGGGTGAGAAAGAGTGGATGAGTTTTACGTAGACTACTAAAGGTGTAGTTCAGCAAAGAGTTTACACTTGGCATACACCATCCTTGTGGATAAAGGAAGTCTTTCAGCCTCAGAGGGCTCATTTTGCTTCATTTCAACCAAGCTGATGACTGTTTTAAGGAAATCCAATACTTCCTCTCTATGATAATTTAACAAAATATCCTACTTTGACTTGCACTTCCCATTGAGCAAGTGATGGTTAGTCTAACACACAGTCCTTCTGCAGGTGATGAAGCTCAGACAGGAACGTGGAAGTTCAACTGGCTTCAACTGGCTCAGCACCTGTTTGGTCTTTTTTTAAGCCATTAATTGCCCAGGAAACAGAACTAGCAAGGACTGGTTTCCTGTAGGTACTGGCTCGTTGAAGCTTTTCCTCAACCTGAGGCATTTCAAATGCCCTTTTATTATCTGGATATTCTGTTGTCTAACGTGAACTAAGACCAAGCCACAGTCCTCTCCTCTGGGAGGGCTGGCTTTCTCCCTTGGTTATTTTTCCTACCCTTGTAGGATCTTTGGGGGTTTTTTTTAACCTTCACCCCTTTCTTTTTTCAATGCACCTCAAGAACTGATTTGAAAGAGACAGCAAAGAAAAAGGAAGACAGGTGCACACACACCCCAAGTATGATCTCATGGACCTGATTTCCAAGGGAATAGGCTGAAAACTGCAGCATCTACAAGCAGCCAAAACCTGAAATATATCCATGGAAAGGAAAAGGTGCCTGGAATACAAGGGTGTCTTTTTCCTTCGAGGCACAACTGCATGCACTCAGCACTAGCCAAGAACATAAGATTCATGCTGATACTCTAGACCCATACATCTTCTAACGAACACACTGGCAGTATCTTTAGCCAAGATGGAAGTGGAAGGGACTAAGGTAGTCGCAGAGTGTGATCTGTTTTCCCTTTTAAAAAAATCTCCAAAGAAATGAGAGTCATATTTTGTCTCTTCACACCAGGGATTTACTATAGCAAGGAAGAGAAGGAGAAAATTTATTCATGGGAATTTTACTGGATGTAATTGGCTGCCAACTGGATCAGAGACACTTTATACAAAATAATTTATGAGAGGAGTAGAGGAAAGATACTCAATTTGGGTCTGTTCTAGCCACACTTCCCTCTCTAACCAGTAGACACTAGAGCTAGAATCTGACTCAGCATGCCTGTCACAGTATTCTTCAAAAGCAACTATTTCACATAATTAAGGTAATTTCATTTGTTTTAGTTGCATGTGGGCTTAGGGTGATGAGTCCCAAAGTAACACTGAATTTTTCAGCTGCATTGTGACCTAAAGTCAGCTAAGAGTTGGTAGTTTTCAATAGACCCTGTGTCAATCTTTAGAGACTGAAATTCAGACAATGAACAGTTACGAGGCAAGAACAAAGTCTACTCAAACACTTGCAACTCCATCTTCCACATTCCTTACGCCTTGTCTCTGAGTCTATGCCAATGGGATCTTGCTTGTGGTTAGAGTCACTTCCCTTTTCTCAAGGTCTCTGCAAAACTTTTCTCACTTAAATGGAAAATATCACAAGTAGCAAAACCAGGTTTACTGTTGAACCAGTTTGTAACTCTCTGCAGAACCAAGATTTACACAGAGACTTCTGAGATAGAAGCTCTACGTGTGCCATTGCACAAAGCTGGAATGCTCGTTTCTTCCATGACCTCATTGTCCAACAGACAGAACAAGCACCCTCAGGTAGGTTCATTGTTCAGATGAAGCAAAGATTTATATAGCAACAAGTTGTCATGAAACCTTACTTTGTAGTTATAGATACACCAACAGATAAAACAACCCCCAAAGCATGTACCTGTTGGGTAGTGTTCGTTCACTGGCCAGCTGTCAACCTGGAGAGTTGCGTTGCCACCGTTCCTGGTGAAGCGCACCACGTGGTACTTGCCATCATTGACAGGCATGCTTTCCTCCTTAATAGAGATGTCCACTGTGCCAATATTGAAGACCACGCCGATCTTGCCTTGCTCCTAGAATAAAAGAAAAAGAGACATTCTTGTAAACTGCTGCCTGGTAGGAAGGAGAATGTTCTTGGCCTATATCTCTGCACCAGCAGATGGTACCTTCTGAGCTTCTTCAGGACACATCTCATTGGCTCTGCTGCAATAAAAATGTCTTTTGTAGTCTTCACAGCATCACCTGAACATGGAGGCTCATCTGTTCCCTTAAAACATCACAGAGGACTGCTGAGAAATCAGGTAATAAAAACTGGGAGCTGTGGATAAGGAGTTATTTGAACACCATCTCTTCATCTCCTAACTTCATTAGGAGTTCCTTTCTAACTGTAATCTGAAATGCAGCCACAGGTGGGCTGTATCTCAACAACTGTTCTGCTCTCCTGCTCCAGTTGTGAAACAAAGAGCCGCCCCCACTTCCAAGCCAATAACCAGGGCCCCAGCAGGGAGAGTGCAGCTATGAGATGGATGTAATGAGAAGGAAGGAAAAAAGGTCATTAGCTGACTTTGACCACCTGAGGGAAGCTAATTACTCTTAAAACAAATGCAAGACCTTCCAGACTTCCAAAAGACAGGAGTGGCCACAATCTTTTCTACATCACACCTCAAGCAGTGCCTTAGCAAGAAAGCAGAGTCTGATCAATGAAGCAGCATTTCCCCACCAGTCACTGACTGAATGGAAGGAGCAGGCACAGACAGCTGTACCAGCCACAACAGTTCCTCCTTCCCTTCCCTTGTGTCGTGTAAAATACACATCCAGAGTATATGCAGATTAGATATTCAAGTGGAACACTTGATAGATTTTAAACTGGTAGATTTTCCCATGNATTGATAGATTTTAAACTGACAGATTTTCCCATGGATAGATTTTAAATTGATAGATTTTAAACTGATAGTTTTTCACACAGATAGATTTTAAACTGACAGATTTTCCCATTGATAGATTTTAAATTGATAGATTTTAAACTGATAGATTTTCCCACAGATAGATTTTTAAATGATAGATTTTCCCATTGATAGATTTTAAACTGACAGATTTTCCCATGGATAGATTTTAAATTGATAGATTTTAAACTGATAGTTTTTCACACAGATAGATTTTAAACTGACAGATTTTCCCATTGATAGATTTTAAATTGATAGATTTTAAACTGATAGATTTTCCCATGGATAGATTTTAAACTGGTAGATTTTCCCATGGATAGATTTTAAACTGATAGATTTCCCCATGGATAGATTTTAAACTGATAGATTTTCCCATGGATAGATTTTAAACTGATTTTCCCACAAGTGACAGGCATTCACCTCGAAGACCTTACTCAAAGCAAGCAGAGGAACAGAGGTGTGCTTGTGTCCAGAACCATGAAGGAGTATCAGATGGACCATGCAGGTTACTTCTGGCTAACAAAGGCAGAGATAAACCAGCATCATATCAAAGCCAGTGCATTTCCTAGCTGTCAACTGGGCAAAACTGGCAATAGCTTTGTTAACTGACTCAACAGAAAAAGCAAGGAAGCCACAATAAGCAGGTGGCCACCTCATATCCAAAGACAGCCTCTTTGAGACTGAGGAAAGGACCACAATACATGTTGTTAGTGATATTAGCTCACGTATGTGCTTGGGGGGCAAAGGACTCTGAACCCCAAGGCTGTTACCCTGACTGACTTGATCACATCAGCAAACAGAATGACACCTCTTACACTTCTCAGACTCCTGTCCTGCAGGAAGACATTGAGTCTCCTGTGTCTTCCCATTTCTCACAGAGGCTTTTCCTGACTCCAGTTTTACAGAATCACAGAACCATAGAATTATTGGGGCTGGAAAAGCCCTCTGAGCTCATCCAGCCCAGCCCAGGACCTAACATCACCCCATCGGACAGACCAGGGCACTAAGGGCCACAGCCAGGCTGTCCTTCAACACCTCCAGGGGTGGGGACTCCACCACTGTCCTGGGCAGGCCATTCTAGTGTCTGATCACCCCTTCCATGAGGGAGGGCTTCCTAACATCCAACCCAACCCTCCCCTGGTGCATTTACCTTAGATCTCACAGTTTATTCACCCCAAGTGAGTGTTCAAAATGTCCTTTTCTTTGTCTTTTCCCCGAACGCCGTCCCTGCCTACTCCTCACACTCTAACACCACGATTAGGAAAGGAAAACAAACATCCCTGTAGCTGAAGCATTCACTTCAGACACTGGACTCTGCTTAGACCACTTGAAGTTCAGTGCTGAAAGAGTAACTGCTCTCTTCTTCCAGCCTAATGGTAGATCTTAGGCTGCTAAACGCCTCCTAGATCACAACGGGCTCGCTGCTCTGCTTTGAGCGTTCCTTCTTCCAAGATGTTGACAATCTTCTCACTGGAACATTGGGTAGGTGGATTGGTGCTCCCAGCAGACATGTGAACTCAGATGCCGTTTGAAAACAATCAACCTTTATTCTGTCAAGCTGCCCCAAAACTAAGGGAGTTCGTTTGAGCGAGCAGTGATTTATTACAGATAAAACCCTTGCTGGCACAGCTTCACCACTTCTTTGACACACAAAGCAAGTGATCTCCCAACACTCTTTGATGACTCTTTTGTTTGCAGTCGTTTAATTGTCTTTCTCTGCACAGCAATGAGCAAAGAACAAGTGGTTAGGTTTGCTCCAAGACTCAAAGGACATCTCCTGACCAGGTAACATTGCTGACTTCACGGGGCTTTGCAAGGTGCTGTTTTGAAAAACCTCCCAGACAGCCTCTCACAGAGCTTTTCAGATGCCATCAACACATGAGTCTTCTTTTGCAAACTGTGCCTGCTCTGAGAAGATCCCACTTCAGTGAAGGCATCATGCAAGCAGGTAAGAGGAAGAGCTGTGCCTTCTCCAGTGGAACAGATCAGAGAGAGGAAAAATTTGGTCATAAAGAGCTCATGGGCTTGACTGAAGACCACTTCCAGCTCTTGCCAGTCCCACTTTGGGCAAAGCTCCACACGAGAACTTCTTCACAGTGAGGATGACAGAGCACTGGAACAGGCTGCCCAGGGGGATTGTCTCCTTCTCTGGGGACATTTAAAACCCTCCTAGATGTGTTCCTGTGCAACTTAGCCAAGAGGATCGTGCTCTGGCAGGGGAATTGGGCTAGATAATCTTTCCAGGGCCTTTCCAATTCCTGATGTTCTGTGATTCTGTGACTCTGTGACACAAGTTTTGCAAAAGCACAACTTTATGTCTGATGCTGAGATTGTCATCCAGGATGAGCAGAAGGTTCTGTTCCCATTACCAGGAGAAACCACGATGGAACACCACACACTGAAAATAGGGCTACTGAAGCCAAACCACACGCACAGACTCGAGATCTAGTTTGTTCACGACACTTTGCATCTCCAGGGCAGCAGAGATGATGAATACAGCAGCAATTAATTTATGCACTCCTGACAGAAGAAGAAACAACAAACCTAAAGCAAAAATCCAAAGAAAATCCCACAGCAAAGGTGACCACAGACACGGGGGACAAATCCAGGATTTATTTTCAAGATCTCCTAAACTCCAGTTTCCTACACTACGACACCTTATTAAAAGCAGATTTTGGCAAGACTTCTCCTCCTCCTAAATCTGAAATGCAAACATTGCTGTTTATCTTGAACACTTCCTGACGAACGTGACCTTTCATTCCCTCCCCAGTTCATTCAGCTGGTGGATTTTTAATTCATGTTACAAAAACAGGGGCATTAACCAGACCAGTAAGCAAATGACAAAGAAAGACTTTGCCTTGAGCTACTCTCTGTTATGGTTTGGGGTGTTTTTCTTAGTTGGAGAAAAATACCCTAACCACACACTAAGGGAAAAGTGGAGCAGAGAGCCACATACATGATCACATAAGGAAATGGTGTACAAAAAGGGCAACAACAAAGGAAAAAAAGAAGGCAACCAAAAAACCTCCCAAAAGGTAATTTTAAAAGAAACAAATTACATGGGGGCTAATCTACAGCCTGGATCAGGATATCTGCATTCTAAGCCTTCCCCTTAGGTATGACTTTCACTTCGGCTGCCTTCATCGAGGTGATGCTCATCCCACGTTTCACCAGCTGCACATCCAGATGTATTTTATACAAACGTTCATCCTGTCTTGACAATCCCAGCCCTGACAGCAACTAGGGTCCAAGAGAGGCAGATGTTAAGGTTTCCTCAGATGCACCTTTCACCTCCTCCAAACTCCGTTCCTTTCCTCTGAAGGGACCTCAGGAAGACTTCAGAGCTCTGACATTTTTGCCATCACCTTTTTATTCTCTTAAGCACCTCTAGGAGAACTAACCCCTGGCTGATGCTGATCGTTTTATTTTCTCTTCTACATTTGGAAGGCATAGAATCATAGAATCACTAGGGATTGGAAGAGACCTTGAAAGATCATCCAGTCCAATCCCCCTGGCACAGCAGGATCACCTAGACCAAGTCACACAGGAACACATCCAGGTGGGTCTTGAACATCTCCAGTGAAGGAGACTCCACAACCCCCCTGGGCAGCCTGTTCCAGTGCTCCATCACCCTCACTGGGAAGAAGTTCCTTCTCAGGTTGATGTGGAACCTCCTCTGTTCCAGCTCACACCCATTGCCCCTTGTCCTATCACTACATGACACCGAGAAGAGCCCAGCTCCATCCTCCTGACACCCACCCCTCACATATTTGTAGACATTCATGAGGTCACCCCTCAGTCTCCTCTTCTCCAAGCTCAAGAGACCCAGCTCCCTCATCCTCTCCTTGTAAGGGAGGTGCTTCCTATACTCCTATTGCTTGCTACTTGAGAGAAGAGACTAAACCCAACTCACTACAACCTCCTTTCTGGTACCTGTAATGGTGAGCTACACAGCCAAGGATCTCAGTGTCCTGCCAGCAACACCAGACCTTTCAAACCACAACTCACTCATAGAGGTAACTGGGTCAAGTTAGAGGACACGGTAGAAAGACAAGGAAAGGTTTCTGCTTTTACTGCTGTTCTGCTGTTCCTTTCATAAGACAGTTCTGTTTCTCTCCCTCCACATTATCTTTTTATAGTCCTTATCAAACAGTCTGTTTGGGATCTACCACAGTGGAGTCTTGGTATCCAGTGGGGCCTCCAGATGTTGTTGCACTACAAACAATTAATATCAAGCAGAGTATCTTGCTCTCCAGTACTATCATCACCATGACCAGGCTTGTACCAAGCTCACCTTACAAGCCATTTACTTAAAACACAGGGAATGCTCTTACTTCAACCTGACACCCACTGAGCAAAGCCTAGTATCTCGAGCAGCCGTAAAAGGGCAGCCTGTTTCTGTGCTCTTCAGCACCTAGGACTGCATGCCCAATGAAACCTTTATTCCCAGGACCTAGGGAAGACCCAGCGCGCCACCACTCAATTACCAGGCAGTAAAATACAGCAAGAAATCCTTGCAGGTGTGTTTTGTGAAAACAACTGTCATTACACAGCTGGAGAAGCTCCAGCCGTAAGGCTGTTAATCTCTCCCACGTAGAGATATCA
The DNA here is from genome assembly GCA_013400115.1 of Rhinopomastus cyanomelas. Taxonomy (NCBI): domain Eukaryota; kingdom Metazoa; phylum Chordata; class Aves; order Bucerotiformes; family Rhinopomastidae; genus Rhinopomastus; species Rhinopomastus cyanomelas. Next base: position 301,240 of record VXBP01001081.1, on the reverse strand, counting down.
TGATGCAAGTGAAGAACCAGAGATTAGCCGTGTGCTGCAAAGGGGCATTTCCTAGGGAAACACAACGTAGAACTCATTAAGAAAGAACTACCGGCCCACTGGCTTACTAACACATTCAGAGGGCTAAGTTGTTCTGGTGTTTCATCAAACACATCGTGAAAACCTGACCTCTCTGATCGTGGGAACTCTAATGAGGATTGAACAGTCTTTTGAAGATATCAATACTGTGTGCTAGAAAGCTTTGTGAAGATACACTTCTTAGTTATGGTTCTGGAATAGGGCAGGAACAGGAATCTTTCTGAGTCCAGCGGAGGGCAACGAGGATGATGGAGGTGGAGCAGCTCCCTTATGAGGAGAGGCTGAGGGAGCTGGGTCTCTTGAGCTTGGAGGAGACTGAGGGGTGACCTCATGAATGTCTACAAATATTTGAAGGGTGGGTGTCAGGAGGATGGAGCTGGGCTCTTCTCAGTGTCATCTAGTGATAGGACAAGGGGCAATGGGTGTAAGCTGGAACATAGGAGGTTCCACATCAACCTGAGAAGGAACTTCTTCCCAGTGAGGGTGATGGAGCACTGGAACAGGCTGCCCAGGGGGGTTGTGGAGTCTCCTTCACTGGAGATGTTCAAGACCTGCCTGGATGTGTTCCTGTGTGACTTGGTCTAGGTGATCCTGCTGTGTCAGGGGGATTGGACTGGATGATCTTTCGAGGTCCCTTCCAATCCGTAGTGGACTGGGTATACTGCATTATTTTCTGAGATTGATCTGTGAATAAACACAGACTTTCCCATCATTTCATTGACACACAAATGAAACTGACTCTTAAGCCCTCGACATTCCTAACTGAACACCAACCAAGAATTCCCTCTCCTCATTGTCAAAGAGACAAACTTCAGCAGCCCTGTACATCCAGATCAGTCACTTCCCACAAAACAAGTTAGCCACAGCACCAAGTCCTGACCACTAACATCTCAGAACATTTCTCTCTTTTGACTATGGCTTTACAGATCCTTTTCTTGCAGTGAATCAATTCTGAGAAAAACTGTTTGTGTGGGTCCCTCGTAAGTTATAGCAGAGCACAGTGCTTTTTGTCTCGTATGCCAGGTGTGGAACAATGGTCTGAATGACTCCTTCCTGGAGAACCTCTCATAAAGTCACGAGAAGGAAAAATGGGTGAAATAAAGGAGGAGGCAGACTCGGAGAAACATCATCACCATGGACTAAAATACTAGTGCTGGCACAGCGCAGTGTCTCTGCTGGGTGTTTGAGGTAGGTGAAAAAGAGAACAGATGCCATGAGTCACGCTACTGAAGGTACTTGTGATCAGAGCTGAGTCTCCTGGATTGTCCAAATCAGCAACAGTGACTGTCCCAAGGGCTGAATTAGTAGTAATTCCAAGTCACAGTTTGGCCGTGCTGACCTTAACGATGCTGCGCTCGATATTTTCTTTTTAATTAAAGGGATGGGGCTGAGCTCTGAGGATGACTACTGGTTTTTTCACTTTGTTCATTTTACTGTTAGATGGAAAATAGAGAAGAAAATTAGCAGAGCAGTGTGACAGAAAGGACCTTCCAGCTCAGCCTGAACCGTCACTGCAACAGGCATGGATTCAGAGCCACCAGTTTTTAAGGCCAGGCAGGCTGTGTGCACAGGAGCCCTGATCTCAGACTTGCTCAGGATTCCTTGTTCCCAAGGGTGAACCAGCGTGCACCCAGTCAGGCTGGCTGCTCTCCACACACCACAGGTTAAGCTTCTGCATAAACACAGTTAAACCTAACCCTACAGTTTCAAGAGCCTGACCAAGATTTGAATCAGAAACTAGAACTAGTAAAGCTCCAGAGAGAGTTTTGCAATATGAAGGCATCAAAAAGCTTAAAATAATTAAACCTGGGAAAGTTGAAATGGAAAGACAATAAGAGACCCACAGAATTACACAATCACAGGATATCAGGGATTGGAAGGGACCCCAAAAGATCATCTAGTCCAATCCCCCTGCACACAAAGTAATGTACAAAACTTAGAGAGCAAGTCAAGCACTTTGATTCTTCTGTTCTGGTTAACAGACAACTACATGAAATGAAGATAGTGACTTTCTTTTTTAAGACAACTCTCAATCACAGTCTAGGTGCTCACTAGCCACCAAATCTTGGTGCATCAGGAGTTAGCACTCACACAGGGAAGAAAACTTTTAGAATGCAATTTCTTTTTGAGAAACCAAGACGAAACTCCTTCATGCTCCAGACCACACAATGGACTGCTTAGAAAGAAAACTTTGCGAGGGTCCAAACAAGGAGCTGCTTCCTCTTCTTAGGGTCATTAAGGTTGGAAGATACCTCCAAGATCATCCGGTCCAACCACGAACCCAACTCCACTTTGCCCACTAAAAACCTTGTTTTCAAGTGCCACATCTACATGGTTTTTGAATCCTTCCAGAGATGGCAGCTTCAGCCCCTCCCTGGACAGCCTGTTCCAACAATTTTTCCTGATGTCCAACCTAAACTTCCCCTTTCACAATCCTTGTGTTGGCTTTGCTTGGTTAAAGGCTACTGGCCTAGAAATGCCAATCTGGAGCAGGCTGAAAATACTTGTGCCTTCAAAATCAGTGTTCTGCATAGAGGGACAACCCTTGGAAGCTTTCATCCTGGATTTGGATATTGCTTTCAGACACTGAATGGTTAGCCTGATTTTTCAAAATTAGTTCCTCTTATCTCAACCAAAATGCACTTTTGGAAGCTCCTTCACCTTGCTTAGTCGTTAAAAAGTTAACTTTACAGTAAGAGAAGTAAATGGCTTCCCTGCTGCTCTTGTTTTGCAAGCATCACATCACTCTTGCTCACAGAATTTATTGCAGCTTAAGGGAAGATTCTCCTTAGACTCATTCCTGAAGACACTGGTAGCGCATCACTGCTCACCAGGTAACGGGAGACAGCTGGTGGAGAATTGAAACAGCAAGCAATCTGTTCTTGTGAAGGAAATAGTGGTTTAAAGCTCAATTACAGACCTGCAGGTAAGATCTTAATCCTACCCCTTATGTAGAATCACAGAATCATCGAGGCTGGAAAAGCACTCTTAGCTCACCCCCCCAACCCATGACCTAACATCACCACAGCAGACAGACCAGGGCACTAAGGGCCACAGCCAGCCTGTCCTTCCACATCTTCAGAGATGAGGATTCCACCACTGCCCTGGGCAGTCCATTCCAGTGTCTGAATTGCTGGAAGGGACTTGCTGTGTATCTTGGAAGAAGTATAATAGCATTTTCCCCTCAACTTACCACTCTTTAAAATGACAGCAAGAATGTTTTCATTAAACAGTTGTAGACTGGTCAGAGGTCCCAGAATGGGAGCAGTCCAGCCAGCTGCAAACTTCACCTAAGAGCTGCCTGACCTACTACAGATTTGTTTGCAAGCTGAACAGTTCCTGATAGCAGGGTAGCTTGCTTCACTGCTCAGTCCAGCCATTCAGTCTGCAGCTGTTCTTGGGGGACACATATAATCATCACGCTTGTCGTGATGGCAACGGTGATAATGATACCGTAAGCAGTCATGAAAGACAAGCACAGCTTTCACTGTCAGTGAGGTTTGGTGCTTGGGTAACGTGCACAACACAACCTGTTATTTAGTTAACAAAATGAACCATTTCAGGGATCAGGCATTATCCTGCCAGCCTTGGTCCAGTGATTATTGCTGCCTGTGATAAACACAGCAGGTCTCACAAACAAAGTCTATTCTAGGTGGAAGGGATGGAAAAATAAACACAAGGAGAACTCTTGTCCAATCTGATCTGCCTATTCAGAGCTTTTCCCCAAAGCCTAAGTTAATTCTGCTTCTTCTCATCTTTGAATTTAAGCAAAAGTGTATTGGAAATATGATCCTCCTGACACCCACCCTTCCCATATTTATAGGCATTAATGAAGTCACCCCTCAGTCTCCTTTACTTCAAGCTCAAGAGACCCAGCTCCCTCAGCCTCTCCTCAGAAGGGAGGTGCTCCACTTCCTTCATCAAGCTCATTGCTCTGCGCTGGACTCTCTCCAGCAGCTCTGTGTCTTGCTTGAACTGAGAGGCCCAGAACTGGACACAGTACTCCAGATGTGGTCTCACCAGGGCAGAGTAGAGGGGGAGAAGAACCTCTCTCAATCTGCTAACTACTCTCCAGATCCACTCCAGGATGCCTTTGGTCTTCTTGGCCACAAAAGCACACTGCTGGCTCATGGTCATCCTGCTGGCCACCAGGACCCCCAGGTCCCTTTCTCCTACACTGCTCTCCAACAGGCCAGTCCCTGACCGATCCTGGTACCTGGGGTTGTTCTTGCCCAGACACAAGAGTCTATACTTTCCGTTGTTATAGTTCATTAGGTTTTCCCCTGCCCAGCTTTACAGCCTGTCCAGGTCCTGGCGAATGGCAGAAGATCAGAATCTTTCATTAACTTTGTTGTAATTTGAATTTTACATTTCTTGGCCTGAGGGGAAGGGGAGAGACACATGGCACTGGACTGAGCATGGAAGCCACCTTACTCTGGGAACGTGGTGAATGGCGAGAGACAGACCATGGAACCTCAAAGACTGGCAGAGGGAAGTTTGCACCTGCAATCTCTTGTTTGCTGCAATGAAGAAAGTCTTCCCCTCATTCATAGTTGCAGCATTCAGCACACTGGTATGGAAGCACATGGAACTGGACCTTAAACTATCCACCGATGCTGAGGGATGTAAGCACGAACCAAATGGACTCCATGCTTTGACAAGGAGCAAGAACTGCTGGCAGTCTCTTCCCTTTGAAGGGGTGGAGATAGCAGCTCATCCCAGTCATGTAAGAACATAACAGTATGTTCTCTGTGCTGTGGTGTGTATGCAGGGTGAATTGAATGCTAGTTTAGTGGAATAAATGTTAGGTTTTAGTTTTGCCTGCAAGTTATAAATGTATTTTGAACCCTCCTTGTTTTGTGTTTGTTTTGGCCCATCAGATAAATCAATTGGTTAATTTCATCTCAGAGCTGATCAGCTGATGACACTAAATGTTGAGCCAGCTGGGAGTTAAGATAAACCCTTCACATTCTGCTCTGCTGATGGCATAGGCATACCCAGGTTCCAATCCTCATCAGCAGTGAGAACACTGCTCACAGTTCAATACTAGTCAAGTGTAGACTGCAGTTCTGACCATAAATCACTCCACATCGTGGTCTGCAAGTTCTCACTTGGTTTTCCCTTGGTGCACTTGGTTTTACATTCTCCCTTAATTCAGTATCCATTTATTCCACTCCTGTGTTTCTATCAAAGAGAACTTGTCTCTTTGAGAAGCACAAGGATTTGCACATCATAAGGATGAAGGGGGAAGGAAGGTGTGGCTTAGCCTTGAGGGCTTCAGAGCACCAGCAGAAGAGCCCTAATCCACTTCTGGAGAAGCTACTCAATTATCGCACCCTCACTGCTGATGAGGGGGCTTGCACACTGCCTGCTCTCCAAACGTGATCAGCTTAGGTTCAAACGACCCTCCAGCTGATTTTAAAGGTCAAGAGCGATAACCTCATCACAGGGATTTCCCCTGTTGTATTTGATGTGAAAAAAAGTAACTTGGAAAGAAAAACCTTCGGTGCACAGTTCACACGAAGGTGACCCACAGGACACAAAAGGTGGAACCGGGATATTAACAGGTCTTGATTTTCCCTCTTCATACAACAAGACAAGCAATATAGTTCCTTTTCACGGGACTGTTGTGCAGTTTGCCCTATAAACAGCTGTGAAGAGCTCTGATATCTACCAAAAGACACGTTAATTGCTCATATATACAATTCTCAGAACACTATACAACCCATGAGGATCCTAAGACCAGTAACTTACGTATTGACTGTCAAAAGCAGTCTGTTTGCTAGCAGAATCATACAGCTTTTAGTATGTTATCCTATGGACACTATAGTACTGGAAGGTAACACACACACCTTTGTTCCCTTTTAGCTCTTTAGGGTATAGAATCACTCAACAGTTTCAGCTGGAAGAGACCTTCAAATCACTCAGCCCAACCTTTTCCTAACCCTATCATCGCCGCTAAACCTTGTCCTCCAACACAACATGGGGACTCAACCCCCTCCCTGGGCAGCCTGTGTCACTGACTGACAACCCTTTCAGGAAAGAAATTCCTCCTGACATCCAATCTGAACCTCCCCTTGCGCTGCCTAAGGCCATCTCCCCTCATCCTATCACTGGCCACAGGGAGAACAGACCAGCCTCCACCTCTCTACAACCTCTTTTCAAGTAGTCGTAGACAGCAAGAAGGTCTCATGACAAATCTCCTCTTCTTCAGGCTAAACAGCTCCAGCTCCTTCCATTTGGTGACACGAACAGCTGGAGAACATAAGTCAATCTGTGATAAACATATGTACAACAATTATATATATATATATCACTGAAAGGGACAAACTTCAATGGCAAGACACTCATGTGGACCCTGTTCAGATGAACCAGTGACCTGAAGAGTAAGATCCACTAGAAGAGAGGAGATTTCCATTAGAGAACCCCTGCTGTGATGACAGATTGCAGAGATTTGGGCTGTTCAGTCTGGAGGTGAAAAGGCTCTGGAGAACCTCACAGCTGCCTTCCAGTACCTGAAGAGCCTACAGGAAAGCTGGAGAGGGACTTTCTATGAGGGACTCCAGTGATAGAGGAAGATGGTTTCAAGCTAAAAGAGGGGAGATCTAGATGAGAATCTAGGAACAAATTCCTTCCTTTGAGGATGCTGAGGCAATGGAACAGGCTGCCCAGGGAGGTTGTGGCTGCTCCATCCCTAGAAGTGTTGAAGGTCAGGTTGGATGGGGCTCTGGGAAACTTGGTCTGGTGAGGGGTGTCGCTGCCCATGGCGGGGAGCTTGGAACTGGATAATCTCCGAGTCCCTCCCAACCGAAGCCATTCGATGATAACATACACCCCCACGGCATTGTGATGCCATCTAGTCTTGGTCCTACCAGCACTTTGTCAAGATGTGCATAGGTGAGGAGCACATTCAATCTGCTCTCCCTTTCCACTTAATGACAAAGGGCTCTCTGCCTAGACTCAGCTCTTGGGTTTTCCCAATCGCAACGTGACTCTAACAGGTTAATGTTTCACGTCAGATGAACCAAGACTTTGCAAAACCTTACAGCAGCGCTGCAGAGACACTCAAAGCAGAATCCAAGAGTGTTTATATCCCAGTGGCCCCACTCCAGGCAAGGCAAAAGAGTAGCCTGCTTGGCTCTGGGAGCTGTGCAAACAATGGAGGCAGCAGCCACACGGCGTTAAGTGTTTCGTAACAGCTTGCGCATCCATCGGAGGGATGGAGCACGCGGGAGGGACAAAACACTTCAGGAGATTTTGCCAGCATATCCAGGATGTAAAAAGCAGAACAAGTATTTAAAGAATGGAAGTCACCAAAAAAGACTCCCCCCCCCCAACTCTGAGAGCTCCCTACTGACATAATTAGACTAAAAACCAAATCACTCAGACAGGACAGCAAAGTCCCTTTGGGATGTGGGGCTACTCAGAAGGTAGACTAGAGAAAGGCAAAGCATCTCCTGGTTTTGCTTTGCCCTTGTTCCAGCGTTAGTGCTTGTGCAAATGTCGTGAGCTTAAAGAATTTATTCCTTACCAAAGCAGGTTCATTACATTTCTATCTGCTCCTGCTGGGATAAAAATAAGGTCAGCCTGTCACAGCCAGGGCTGATCTCAGTGGGCTGCATTACTAACAGGAAATCAGCACTGAGCTACACACCCCCCTCCTGGTCCTACACACGGCGAGAAAATTCAGTGATCAGAAGGAAAGAAAGAAAAAAACCTCCACAAACCCCTTCACAGCAGTAGCTATCTTCATGTTCTTATCAGGAGAAAGGCAAGAGGAGAGGATAAATGTCCTCAGTCTAACCTCTATATTGGCAGGTAGTGTAGGAGAGAGGGATCTGGGGGTCCTGGTGGACAGCAGGATGGCCATGAGCCAGCAGTGTGCTCTTGTGGCCAAGAGGGCCAACAGCATCCTGGGGTGGATCAGAAGGGAGGTGGTTAACAGATCAAGAGAGGTTCTTCTCCCCCTCTACTCTGCCCTGGTGAGACCACACCTGCAGTATTGTGTCCAGTTCTGGGCTCCTCAGTTCAANAGGGGGATTGGACCGGATGATCTCTCGAGGTCCCTTCCAGTCCCTAATGATTCTATGATTCTATGATAAACAACCCAGATATGTTTGGAATGACCATGTGTTTGAACGTGAGAAGAACTCCTGATCTTCACTCCAGCCAACATAATGCACCAATCTCACCATTTGCACAGTTGACCTTCAAAACATTCTTGTGAAACTGATGCAAATATCACTTGAAGAAGTAGGCTTGGAGACCAGCCTGGCTGTGGATGAGTGTGGTGGAGTGAGTAAGAAAGAAATAGGACATTTGACATGTATTGAAGAAAAGGCTAAGAGCAGGTGCAAGAACCTTCTTTTCTCTTCCCCTGCCTTCACAGCTTCACTGAAATAACTCTTGTTATTAATGTACCAGGACACGATCCTCCACATTTACTCCTTAAGATCAACCTGACAGCTTACCAGCTGTTTCTGTACTGCTCTTCCCACAATGGCATGAGTAATACAGGAACGTTCTCACCTTCTCTGCTAGCAGCATCATTACCTCCTGTTCATTTCTCCTGGGCTGGTCCTTGAGTGGGGATGTGCTACCTTATTTATTTCTCACTCACTTTGTATGTCACAGGCTTTGCTATCATAGAAATACAGCTACTACCTCAATCTCATCCTAGAAATTCTCATGCCATGAACATAGCCTCCCATCTCTTATCTCTAACATCGTTGCCCCAAAGACATGCTAATCCTTTCTTGGTGCTATTCCAGTGCCTTGCCCTGAAGAAGAAATGTATGGCCCAACATATATTTCAGCTGGTTCCTTAAATAGAAAAGCAAAAGTATAAGCACTGAATAATGGATAAACACAGCCAGGCTGAGAGAAGATGCTCATTTTTCACAGGCACCTATTGGCCTCCAAGAACAAAAGACACAAGTGCAAAGTGCATGGAGGGGCCATGTGTGTTGTACTCTCAAAAAACCCCAAAATTCTTAGGGGAAAAAAAAAATCCTATAAGAAAACGACTACCTAGGAGCCAATCCTTGCAGATAGGTCTGAGTTGCACCAGACCACCTGAAGTCTGGAAGTCTGAGGCAAGTACATTAAGAATCCCAATCAATAGCTGGAAGGACACTTGAAAAACAATGATGCAAGTGTTTGAGATTCTCTGGTGCATCCTGAGGTCTAACACTTGTCATGGCCCCTTGCACTGAAGGTTAAGGGACCAGGCTGCGCACAGCCGTACTCAACAGCAGTTCTCTCCCTCATCTTATTTGTTTTGGCTGTTTTTCCTGTTGTCTAGGCTGTCCTCTGTTTTGTGAGCAGTTGTATCTGTGTAGGCAAAAGGCCCGTGGGATTTGTTTATCCTTCTGGCTGACCACACAGGCATGTCATAAAATGGGCAGCCAAGCTTCCATCGCGTTGGCCAGGCTCGTACCACTGGCCTTTTTTGAAAAGCTACAAAACAGAGTAGAGGAGGAGGGCAGTGCTTGCCCAACAGCATCTCTGGTCACAGGCACACAGTTGCCTGGACAGCCACGTGGGTCTAGGAGTGAAAAGGTATTAAGCAAGCACTGCTGGCTTAACAAAGAAGTCCTTCCCTGGCTCATTCCCTGCGACAGTACCCAATGCAGCCAAGGAATGGAGACAAAGATCAGAAAAGAAAGGAGGCTGAGGGTTCACAAGGTGAGGCACTGTAGGCACACACAAGCTGCTCTGAAGCTTGTGACTGTCTCTAGAGTTCCCTCAAAATAAGTGAAGAAAGAAAATCAACACTAATAATAGCAGTGCTGCTACCAGGAAGAGCTGATCCTAGTGAAAAGCAAGAAGAGACCATCAAGGAAGTGGCCTTGCACAGACAAAGTGACAGATAAGCTGGAACATAGGAGGTTCCACATCAACCTGAGAAGGAACTTCTTCCCAGTGAGGGTGACAGAGCACTGGAACAGGCTGCCCAGGGAGGTTGTGGAGTCTCCTTCTCTGGAAAAGTTTAAGACCCGCCTGGATGTGTTCCTGTGTGACTTGGTCTAGGTGATCCTGCTGTGTCAGGGGGATTAGACTAGATGATCTCTCAAGGTCCCTTCCAGTCCCTAATGATTCTGTGACACAAGTGAGCAGCACAATGGGATGTGGGACAGGTAACGTTCGGGATTGCTTCCAACAGGACTTGGCCAGCAGTAGAGCAGAGGTGGAAAGTACACCGACAGAAGAGACAAGAAACACAGACAGAGAGAGGTAAAGCCTCAGAAGCAGGGAAGAGGCAGAAACATGGATGAATTCACCAAACAACAGAGAGGGTAGGTAATCTGCAGCATTTTTGTTCCCCACATAAGTTCTTTGAAGAAAACAGTTCCAGGACAACACACCGAAGCTCCAGCAAAGTCTGTGAGGCAGTGCAGTCACTGTTCTCATTACTTGTTAATAAAACTATCTGCTCCACATAGACACAGCCCTACAACTGCCACAAAGCATCTCCAAGAGCTTTGAAACACACGACACAAGGGCTATCGACTAAAAGAAGGCACAAATAGAATTCACAGCAAAACAGGTTGAAGCAGTTTGGGGCCCAGAATGAATCTGTCTGTTTTAGTCCCCATGAAAAACTATTAGCTTGGGAAAAATGCCACAATGGGAAAGTAGAGGTTTAGATTTTAGGTGCCAAGTGACTACAGCCCCATCTTAACTGGGCCAAGGAAGCAGGGCCAGCACACCTTCTGCTGCACAAACACGCAGAGCTATTTAAAGGACATAAGCACAGTTGGAACGTCAGTTCCACCATCTGTCTCAAATGTTTCTTCAACACGATGATGCTGCCCAACACTATTTCCAAGCCCTAATCCTGTGTCACCTCTGAGACCAAGGCGAGGGGGTTAGGTTTTTGGCTTTAAGTGATTTAGGTTGGACTGGATCATCTTTAAGGTCTCTTCCAACCTTATCGTTAGTGTGATACTTGCTTCAGGCTCTACCTAAGGAATTGTCTTTATTGTAGCTGCACTCACATGTACCACATGTTGTTGGGTTAAACAAGACTGCAGCAAACCCCAAACATGGAATCCAGCATTCATAATGGAAATGAAGAATGAAACTCATATTGCTGGGGTGGTTTGGTTTATTTGCATCTGTGTTGGTTTTTATCATTCAAGATCTGCTACAGCAAAGTGAAGGTCAGGGTTCACAGGTTTCACAACCAGGTTAAAGCAAAAACAGCTGTAGTGATGGAAGAAAAAGGGCTAAAAACAAGGCTAGTAGGGTTGACAGTTACTTGTACCACCCTGTCTTCCAAAGGTCCTTGAACTGGACTAGACAGCTCATTACACCAACTCTACTCACGGAGCAAGGATCACTAAGTGCCAGATGACAGATAGCCCAGTCCAATTAGAACGGTCGTGTGTCTGATCCTTTGTGAAACTGATTACAAGGAACTGACCCCGTGATTTGCCTTGGGAAAGGCACAGCTGATGGTTACAAGAAGATCTGTGCTCGTTCAGCACCTTTCTTAGAGCATTTGATTTTACAGCTAGATTGAATTCTCCACTGTTTTAACTGGGTGTAAGTTTTAGCATGTTAGAATGAAATAAAACTTCTGCCTTCGCTTTCCTGAGATGGGTAGACATGAGAAATGAGCACATACTGAAAATATGGACATGACAACTGACTGATGCCCGAATTATTAAGTTGTGAGGGTTTCTGTCAAATGAAAATGCAACCTACTGTCATGGAAAATGTTAATATTAATATAAGAGAGTTTATGGCTACCTACTGCTGGTTTTTTGCTTGTTGAAATTTAACTCCCCAGTAGTGTTGGGGTGGAAGGCAGGTGGATTCAAAGCACCAACCACAAGGATTGAGGACTCTCTGTAGTTGCTGAATTCCCATATTGTATCAGGGTTTATTGTCACTATCCTGTTCTTCACCCCCCACACACACTGTTTGCTATTTCCCATTCTCTTTGCTACCAGTGTTGCTCCTGCACTGCCCTGAAGGTTCAGGGCTTGGGACCTTTTTCAGTCTCCACAAGCAGCAGCATGGGAGATGAAATGATGAAAACCAGATCAAGACCTCTTTTCTGTGGGGCACAGTAATAGGACAAGGAATAATAGGGTTAAATTAACATAGAAGGTTCCACCTCAACATGAAGAACAACTTCTTTACTGTGAGGGTGACAAAGCCCTGGAACAGGCTGCCCAGAGAGGTTGTGGATTCTCGTCCTTTACAGACTTTCAAAACCCACCTGGATGTTCCTGTGTGACCTCCCTAGGGGATCCTGCTTTGGTGGGGTGGGGGGGTTTGAACCAAATGATCTCTGGAGGTCCCTTCCAACCCCTGACATTCTATGATTCTATGTGAAGTCACCCATCTCCTTAAACTGTTCCAGAAAACTTAAAAGTTCTGGGAGTGGGAGTAAATCCTATATGGGAGATATGATGACTACCAGAACCTCACACCACGAATTGTAAATACCACTCTCACAGCATGCAAGCATGACTCATGGTTGATTTCTCCGTCCAGATGAACTGCATCACTCCTGAAGTGAGATGTAACACTGCACATCCCTAAAAACACACAGCGCCGTCAAACGTCGCTTTCAAGAAGGAAAAGCCTACCCCAGCAACGAAGAAGGTAATTACAGCATCAACTGACCAATATGTCATATCAGTACATTTTTTCCAATCTTCTTGACTTCCTATCAATTCAAATTAGTGCTCCTTCCCGAGTCTCACATGTACTGAAGGCATTTCCATTTTCTTTAGGAATTGCATACGCAGGCACAAAGCAATAGAGGAGAGGTTGAGGGAGCTGGGTCTCTTGAGCTTGGAGGAGACTGAGGGGTGACCTCATGAATGTCTATAAATATTTGAGGGGTGGGTGTCAGGAGGATGGAACTGGGCTCTTCTCAGTGTTATGTAGTGATAGGACCAGGGGCAGTGGTTGTAAACTGGAACATAGGAGGTTCCACATCAGCCTGAGAAGGAACTTCTTCCCAGTGAGTGTGATGGAGCACTGGAACAGGCTGCCCAGGGGGGTTGTGGAGTCTCCTTCCCTGGAGATGTTCAAGACCCACCTGGATG